>LPNX011116330.1:89162-101670 GCA_001517045.1 Pseudotsuga menziesii | reverse complement strand
CCTATTGATCACGACTTATTCAACATGAACTAGATCAATGTGGAGGACTTCGTCGTTGTAGATTTATGTGTGGAATCAGGGCGTGGAGGAAGGTCCATGTCTGCATCAGAGGGTAGAGTGGACCCATGGTTGAATGTTATCGCAGATCCAGATCCCTGAAAGGGACTATTTATTTTGAGTGGAAGGGTTCGGTAATGATGAATACAATGTATCCTGGCATGGAAGAGATGCCTTGAGCGTGAGCCTGAGCCTGTGCCTATACCTGTACCTACTAGTATAGGGTGGCCTGGCCTGGCCCATTTGTTACAAGACTGTGAAGAGATCTAATCTCTTTTGTCAATGTCCACTGTTAGAATTCCATGGAGTTAAAAAGATCGAATTTCCTTTCCTCCTTCCATTCTCGGTTGCCTCCCACCTGAAGCCGATCTCCATATCTTAATGTGGCCTTTTTAGCGAGATCTCCACTTCCACTTGTCAAACCTGCAACAAAATTTCTTGTACATTTACTTCTTCTCTTCAAAACTTGAGATTTGACACAGTTCAAACTCAAGCTTGAATTACTTTATGCGCACCAGGATCTAGTCAATGATACAGCGTAGAAAGGAAATCTCATTCTTGGTTTCTCTGCTCCTCGCCCAAGATACTTTTGATTCTGTACTGATTCTTTGTGGGGAATATCTCCCAATAATTATCATACTCGACACTTCTAAAACAGCTAGTAATACTGTTTAGGTTTGTAAGTTCATTCCCATTCCACGGGGGAGACATAATCTTAGCCTTATATTTTCATTAATAATTCCTCCTGCAGAGTGACAGTTATACCACAGCATAAGATGGTAGTAGGGAGTTTGGATTATGAAAATTGAAGAAACTCAGGCTTATATTGAATCCCATTCATTGGCACGAAGTGCATTCTCCTATAATCGAACAAATTCTCCTATAATCGAACAAAGAAGGGCCAATATTCCTAGGCGCTCTGATTTTTCTGAGATTAATACTTATTATATATAAACAAATTATTATATATAAAACTTCTATGCAAATGAGTGAACACTAAAAAACTGAATGGCGACAACTGGAATGAAATATTTGTCCCATTTTAAGGTCACTTCTTTAGTGTTTTTATGCATTGTTGTGTTATCAAGATTGTTGTATATTCATAGAGAATATTTTCAATTGTTATGTTATCAGATTTGTCGTTATTCAATAGATGTCAGATTGTTCATAACTTGACATGCATTTCTGCTTTTTGAGGTTTGTTTTATAGAACTTCATGTCTAACGAAACTACAGTGAATATTATAATAGGAGTCCATGTCTAGGTGGAAGATCGAGATACATCCTTGGCATCCTTTTTTATGAAATTCTAGTGATGTGGTGACAATCTGTAAGTGGAATGAGGTTAATAAGTCGGTTTCTTCTTACTTCTTTATTTATGAGTTAATGAATGGTCCATTTGATCTAACTTATGGGAATCGTGCTTGCATTTCCATAACTATATTGTAGTCTTATTTACTTTGGTGATTACTGAAAGCATGTTTATATTGATAACTGTCCCACAATCTCATGATCCAAAACTATCTTTTCAATTCAACAATTAAAATAGAATTTCAACAAAATGCAAATCAATCATGTTTCTTAAAACTTTTCTAGCCAATCACACAATAAGTATACATAGATAGTTTTGGAAATAACCTCATACATAAAATTTTAATTATATTATTAAAATATTACTATTTAAATATTGCAAACTTAACCATCTTTAATTAAAGACATGCTTGATTTGTATTTTTATGAAATTGTACTTTAATTGTTGAATTGAAAATATATTATCTTGGAAATAAACTTGAAGAACCACAAATAATTAAAAAACCATGTATATATATATATATATATATATATGCTTGATTTGTGGAGCAGCTTCTCAATGCAATCTGAAGGCTACTAGGATTATTTTCAAGCTTCTGTATTATACATATATACTGAGAATTCAATTCTGAAGCAGACAGAATATCCAAACTAGCCCTTCTATTGGAGCTAGGCAAGATAGAAACAAAGGATTTTACAGGTAATTAAAATGTAACATACAGAAATGAAAAGAACACCTATTACAGATAGCTGAAGAGCATTGTGAATTTTGTAAGCTTGTGATTTTTTGTAAAGATGGAACTTATTACGAGATGTTTGATGAAGAAAGGATAATGGTTCTTCTTTAATGAAAGTTCCTTTGGAACAGTTAAAAGCCATCCTTTATTTAGAATGACAGATATTTTCCTATTGGAAAATATGTACATGCTTGATTTACATTTTGTCTTGGAAATAAACTTGAAGAACCACAAATAATTACAGAACATTAAAAAACCATATAGATGTATCGTAAAAGCAACTACGACTTCAAAAAGATCTGAACTTGATAACCAACTACGACTTCCTAAGGATTTCTGCTCTAACATGGGTATGAATGTCAACACTAACAATATGAAAGTTATGATTATCAAATCCAAGAAGGACACCTATGCTAATTTTGTGTCTGACAATAACAACTTGGAGGAAGTGTCTTCTTACAAGTACCTAGTAATTGATATCCATCACCAGCTCAACTAGAACTATAGCATTAAGAAAAGGATTAATGAAGGGTGGAAAGCTTATTTTGGTATTGAAAATAATTGTAAAGCAGCAAACCTTGTGATGTGGGATAAAAACAAGCTCATCTTTGAAACTTTAGTCACTCCTCTTATCTTGTATTATTCTAATGAATAATCAAATTCTAGACAATGCATTGGGTGGAATTACTAAGCAAATATGACTGTACCATATTGCACATAAAAGGGAAAGATTATTTGGTAGTAGATGCCTTGAATTAAAGACAACATATAGGCATAATTTTTGAAGTTCAATGGGATTTGAGGACGGTGATTGAGATGTGCTTCAATGAAGACAAGTGGTACCAAGAAGTATGCAAATTCTATTACATAGGAATTATTGCAAAAAGGAATAAGTTAGAAAGTATAATGACTACCACCTATCTCGATATGGGGTGTTACTATGGAGGAATTGAGCTTATGTGCTAAACTATAAGGAGTAGAAAAGGCTAGTGTTTCAAAAAGTGCAAAATATTCTCTTGTTCGAAAAACCCATTATACCAAAGGAATTATCAAAAATATGAAGTAACAATATGAGTAGCCAGTATTGAAGTTAGAAATCAATACTTATGTGACCAAGTGTTTAGAATGTCAACAAATGAAGGTGGAAGTGGGGAAGTTGAACTTCCCTAAAGTCTATTGAAAATAGGAATATATATCCTTGGACATCGTATCTAGATCACCAAGTACTTTAAGGGGTAACTACTTCGTGTTGGTAGTAGTCAACCATGTAACTAAGTTTTCCCTTTTAATTCTAGTCAATATTACTCATCTAGCATGCAATGTCACCTACACCTTCATCTAGAAGTTGCGTTGTGTGTCGAAATAAATTGTGATAGTGCACAATTCCAAGTTTACTTCTAAGTTTTGGTATATTTTGTTTTGTGGGATACTCATGACACAAGGATTTAATGTAGCCTACCATCCATAGACAAATTGTCAAATGAAAATGGTCAGTCGAAGTTTGGAAAAGATACTTAAAATGTATGTAATGAATCCAAGGAGTTTGGAGAACTACCTTCCCTTAGTGTATTTTTCGTACAACAATGGTTATCTCCATTCTCAGTAGAAACAGTGATTTGAGGTATTGTATGTAAGTAAGGGTAATTGATGAATCAATAGGCACAACCTAGTATCACAAGTCGCTGCTGCACAACTAACCCAAGGAAGTGGCACCCTAGAAAATATGGGCAATATAATAAAGCATGTATAACAATGTCTGGAGATCACATAGGATAGGCATAATAGCTCTTTATATCATAATTAACCTTCCAAGATGTATGTAATGTCCCTGTAGGTCCTTGATGCGAATGAGTGCGGAAAAAGGGTAAATATATTTTTACATTTTTCTCTTTTCCTTTATTACTACAAAGAGATTCATCCGGTTAGCAACAACTTACAAGGAATATTAATTTAAAGTGTCAAAAACCATGTGCACTATAGGGGAGTTTGTCCAAAGTTATTAACCGTACAGCATACATCATCTTCTGTAAGTATTTCGGTTGTCTACATATCAGCATTCATCATTACTAATTAAAATCGACCATTTTTCCTTTCCATTATTTATGTTATTACATGATGCATAGTAGGCGAGGGCCTCGAATCAGAACTTTCTGCCCTTTACCCCACATGAGATCATACATACATAATAACCATTGTCAAAACAATTTTACCTTTGCATTTAAACATTCAAAAAGGTCACTTAACCATTTACTTCATAATAGATAAAGAGATAAACTTAGAACATTGAGGGACACAACAAAATAATACACATCAAGGTACATAAAACACCAAATATACGTGGTTCACCTCGTCCACGAGGCTACATCCACCAAAGGTTAGGTCTTACTCTTTATTCATCAATTAAAAAACCACAAACTTCATCATAAATGAAGTGCCATCAACTCTTATACAAAGAATTAAGGAACCTCATCCTGAGGCCCAATTAATTAAAAACATCCCTGGTTAAGCTCCGAGGGTAGACATGGCCTCCATTCTGGAGTTTATTAGAACAACAATTAATTGCATATCAATGCCAATACACAGGTCTTTCTATATTGAGGATATTCCAAATCTTCGGAAGCCATACATTCGTTACAATGATTTCCAGATCAAGGTATATTCTTCATCTGCCTTTCGAAAATACAAGATTATCCCTAAACTTCTTTTATCAACCGTTAACATATGCTGTGGATCTAAGTTTATATCAAGCATTACATTCATACCACAATTCAAATGTGTAACTGAGTGTTTTAATCAGTTAGTACATTTATGCCATAAATCCAATCATAGTCACCGCAAGGGATCAAGGGTTGAATCTCCACAAGAGAATTTTCCAGCATACAAGGGAACAGATCCTTATAAATAAAAACATGCAGACAGAAAGTTAAAAGGGTTAGTTCTCTAAAATCGAGATCACCCTCCCCAACAGGAACCAACATCCTGTAATTAAAAATAAGCCATGAATTTATAATGCATTTTATGGGTCGATCCTTCAAAGGGGCATATCCCAACAGAAGAGGATCACACAATCTGAAAATTAAAATAGGCAAAGGTCTTACAAAAAGGCTCCAGGGTCGATCCCGTGAAAAGATACATCACCCAAATAAAAGGAAAAGACAATACATGCTCTGCAACGGAAATCTGGGTTCATTCCCAATCAGAGGCATGCCATTCTCACGTCAATACGCATTCAACACTATAAGCCATCATATGTTGAAGGTTTTCACCACCTATTCGATCTCTCCATCAAAATTTATCAAATCAGAACATAAAATATATCTATACAGGTTTTCATGATTCATGAGCTATGCTTCCCAAAGTCCAGCGCTCATATTATGTAAAATTGCAGGCATCAGGGAATGTGAATCAACCAAACTTCTGGTAGTATAAGACAACACAATAATTAGGGATCGCGTTTCATAACCCAAGCCCAACGCTGGAGTATGTAAACGTTGTTTTACGGCTGCACTATGACGGCAACAAAACAAAGTGCAGGTGTCCAAAACGCTCATATCAGACAGAAGCCGGCGCTCACCTCAAATAAAAATAGTGGATAGACTCAGCCAGCTTGCGCGCTGTCTATAGAGGATTTTTGTTGCTCCTGAAATATAACTGAGCACCCAAACCTAATTTTCGGTTCAACTAAAAAGGTTTTTTTCCTCTTATATAACTGAGCCAGTATCCTCCACATAATCGAGTAACAATAGGATCTTCTAACATAGAAAGGCACTCCATATATATATACACATATATATATTCTTTATAGTGACTCTTTGAAGGTATACTCATAAGGCTCTCTGTAAAAACCTAATTTATTCTACTCTTGCACAGTTCTGACCCAAAAGCTCATATC
The DNA here is from genome assembly GCA_001517045.1 of Pseudotsuga menziesii. Classification (NCBI taxonomy): domain Eukaryota; kingdom Viridiplantae; phylum Streptophyta; class Pinopsida; order Pinales; family Pinaceae; genus Pseudotsuga; species Pseudotsuga menziesii. The sequence goes on along the minus strand of LPNX011116330.1, from coordinate 95,674 downwards.
AACAAAAGACAGCGCTCACATCAAATAAAAGGTAGCAGATAGATTCAGCGCTCTTGTGCGCTGTCTGTAGAGGAGTTTTGTTGCAAGTTGCCAGTCATCGATCCAACCCTCCCTCTGGGAGTACAATTGGGACTGGAGGATTGTACAACCCTTGATACTAAAACTCAGTAAAGAAAAAGGGAGTGTTACAAGATTCACGCAGCCGCAAGCATACTCCAAAGGGATTAACCCTAAAATCCAAATACAAACAGACCCGTACTAGAACAATTCATACAGGGGTGCAAATATATATATCAGCAATCAAACTTCCATTTTCATCACACGCAGAAAGTAATACGATTCCCAGATCAGGATGATCCCAAAGCTCTTCGATAGAGTACCACTCTATCAAATCGTGTGCAGGGGGAAAGAGAGTAGATTTATTTTAACCGGGGGTACACGGCACATAAGACAATGTCAAACCTTAGTGCTTTCAAAGGATACTACTCTATATTCAGTGTGCAGGGGTAACATCACACACTCTACAAGTAAGTGTGGACGGATAGAATAAACGACCTCATCACAAGACAAAACTGAAAATCGACCTGGTCATCAATTGACTCTTCAACACACAGAGGTTAAAAGAAGCATGTTCAATAAACGACTTTCAACACGCAGAAAGAAAAGCAGCATGTTCAATAAACGACTTTCAACACGCAGAAACCTTCATCCGCATGCATGATCTCGCCCCGAGATAGGCTTTCTGTTGGAAAGAATATCTAAAAAGAATTCATCACCCACGCATAAATCCAGTGCAGCCACTGGCCGACAACAATTCACTAAGCATACACTAACACATAAACATGTATCTATAACCCTGATTGGATTGCCAGTCTACCACATAACGATGTACAGGGTTCTCAATGTGAAAAAAAAAACAAAGCAACTTAATCAATCAAATGCACTCGACGAGACCAGGGCATACCTTAATGCAGGTGAGAAGATATCGTTTAAACGCACATACCAAGACGTAGGTAATGAGTAATTATCCCATGTAGAAGACGAACCTTTCCCAGGCGCATACCCTTTCCTATAAAAAATATCCCGTGTTTCTCCTTACCAATCATGCCCAACTTTCTCCCCCCGGGAACATACATATATGAAGTCGGAGAAAAGCTATGCAGGTTCCACAGGCGTCCTTGTGAGGAAGCTTTTTTTCTCGACAAGAAATTCCATCATTTGAAAGGACCCAAACCTCTGGACATCCCATCTCTCCTCGGCAAATTTTCCACTTACCTTGGCCATAATTACTCAACATACAGTGGCCGTTGCAATTGACCAGGAGGGTTTTACGTTACAAACTCCATAATTATGGGTGACCGTTTAATGGCCATGAATATTGAATGCAGTAATTATTTGTTTCCTATCCTCACATGAAAACATTCCTTCTGTCCAGCCAAGATCCAAGCGTAGAAGGAATCTGAGTCTCTTTGCTGAAGGAATTAATTCTTCATTTTTAAACTCCTTCCTCAATATATATTATTATTAACGAGGCCATTTCTTTTCCTCACTATAAAAATTAATCCATATAGTAATTCATGCATTTCTTAAATAAAAGGACTTAATCTAATGTTTTACCCTTTTCCTTTTGACATAAAAACCCATGTCATTTCATATAAAAAAGACTTAATAATTTTTATATAATAAAACCAGTGTCCTTTTATATAACCGGGGGACTTAATCTATCATATGTACGCTCTACATATAATATATATGCAAGGAGTGTGCATTACCATGTAATGCTATGGCATTATGTGTTTAACAATACCTATCACAATTATACATATGCCTCCTACATATATTATTCTCCATTAACCTTTAAATATACTATTCTTCATTAATGCATATGTAGTGTCTACATATAATATGTTTATGCATGTATGCCATGAGATGTCCCATAACTGTAGGAAACATTACATGTTTTACAGATAAACAGAAATGTATATCTCAGTCACACATATAACTTTTCTTCATTGTTATAATAATGTTAGAATGTCTCAAGGTCAGCTGTGGGAGTAACCTCATTCTCATGAGGGTTTTCTACTCCTTGAGGTTGCATTTATGTTTCATTTTTCTATTTTTTTTCCGAGTCGTAGTCGCTCTTAGGTATTGAAGGTTCAAGGGGGATCTTACATTCTTTCCCCCTAGAATTAACACCGTCTTCGGTGTTACTTGGTTTGTCATTACTAACCTTGCTAGCCCCTTGGCTTATTTTCACATTCTTGTGAGCAAAACCCAATTCTATTTCTTAACTTCTCTTTCGTCAAACCTACGAAGGCTATTCGTTAGATCTTACATACTTTAACATTTATCAGTATGAGGACTGCATCATGTTCCCAACTTGAACACTACTTTAGATTTGCATCCTATTAACATTAATGTATCACCAAAAAGTTTAGCATAATTTAATTTCATCATACTTCCACATTTATGTATTAAGACATGTCACCATTTAGTGACTTGAAAAACTGCTACCAGAACTTTCTTTATCGTTATCCTTTGAACTCTCCCTGGAGTTAAATTATTGGGTGGACTTACATTTTTTGAGGTTACTCTCCCTTTCGACCCCCAGTCAAAAGTTTTCACCTCAGCGACATCAGACAGCGTCCTGTCTTCTCGGTGTCCAGTTTTTGCCTAGGTCTTTTCTTCCCACACCATGTGCCTAACACCAATGTGCTCACACGACAATCGCTTGCCTAACACCATTGTGATCTTGCGTCGTACATGTCTAACACCGATGTGCTCACGCAGTAATCACTTGCCTAACACCATGGTGCTCCCGCAACATGCAAATTTTCTTTAGTATAGATTTCCACTTTACCAATCATAATGGACACCCCTAGGTGCTTTCTCATGACATTTATCATCATTTTCCCGACTTGTGAGTCGGCTATACGGTTATTCAAAACATCTATTAATAACTCATAACTTTTATTATCTAAAACTGCAGTAGCTTAATCATCACTTAAATGAGTGATATAACCTTGTAAATTATCTAGGAATTAATCCTTACACATTTCTGCGGAAGTCGAGCGCACTTATTTATGCAGGCGTAGTGCTCACGGATAGTAGCACTCATCATCATCATGGTGAAACCTGCAATGTTAGTATAAACCACATAATTCCACACTTGAATCCTTGGTTCATAAAAAATTTGACATTCGACAATCAGCAATTCTAAGCGGGCTACTTACCACCATTTTACATCTTAGTTACAAGTCTCTATATTCAGTGCAATATAATGAGAAGCACTATGCTCTTAAGATCGGGATACTTTACCGTTTCACTTTGGCTATACTCTAGCCAAATTTCATAAGTAGTCAAATTAACTTACATTCGATTATTCAGTTGTGGTTCAACTAGGACTTCCACCAGTCACCACTTGCAACAATCCCAATGCTTTGTGAGTTACCATAACATACATGATATGTCATTTTAAACATTAAAATATCAAAATATCTACTTGACGTATTTCTTTCTTCGAGAGCCCAGGAAGCTCTTCCTTAAACACAACTTTCGTGCCTTCATATCAATATCGCTCAATACCATATCGATGTGATAGCTTGACATTCCCCATGATCCATAACATATCATCAAGGTATTTCTACCTGAACATAACTCGATGCATATATAGATCATCCCAAAAGATTCTATAATTAGCTACTATACTAGAGTTTTTTTTTTCCAAAACTTTTTATAAGGAATGTTCTCAACATGACAAATTATCCAAGCTATGAAATTTTAATTAATTCAAATGTTAACATCTTTCCATAATAAGCAGGGAATCATACAAACTCCCAATGTTACCATTTCTACTGAGGATTCCATCTTTGCCTGGTCCTCATGTGCTGCTGCTCCTTGTAGCCATGCGTGCCTGCACTACAAGGCTTTGCTTTCTCTTCAATGTCTTTCCTTGATGCAACCAATCTTACTAATCACAAATTCAACCTATACTCCACTTATAAAGGTGTAAGTAAGACAACTTAAGTATACCTTGCAACAAGCCAGATTTAAAACAAATAGCCTTTCATTTCATGCAACTTACTTCATGCATTACACACAATTCTCAAAGGCCATGTAGAAAGTTCAACACTATTTCCTTGCATTATACTATCACCTAGTTAATTGACAACATACCTGCATGTCGATGAGTCCATCAGGTCCGAGCGTTTTAACTTTCGCTCTGATACCATATGTAATCTCCCTGTAGGTCCTTGATGCGAATGAGTGCGGAAAAAGGGTAAATATATTTTTACATTTTTCTCTTTTCCATTATTACTACAAAGAAATTCAGCCGGTTAGAAACAACTTACAAGGAATATTAATTTAAAGTGTCAAAAACCATGTGCACTATAGGAGAGTTTGTCCAAAGTTATTAACCGTACAGCATACATCATCTTCTGTAAGTATTTCGGTTGTCTACATATCAGCATTCATCATTACTAATTAAAATCGACCATTTGTCCTTTCCATTATTTATGTTATTACATGATGCATAGTAGGCGAGGGCCTCGAATCAGAACTTTCTGCCCTTTACCCCACATGAGATCATACATACATAATAACCATTGTCAAAACAATTTTACCTTTGCATTTAAACATTCAAAAAGGTCACTTAACCATTTACTTCATAATAGATAAAGAGATCAACTTAGAACATCGAGGGACACAACAAAATAATACACATCAAGGTACATAAAACACCAAATATACGTGGTTCACCTTGTCCACGAGGCTACGTCCACCAAAGGTTAGGTCTTACTCTTTATTCATAAAAAAAAACCACCGCTCAAGGTGTACAAACTTCATCATAAATGAAGTGCCATCAACTCTTATACAAAGAATTAAGGAACCTCGTCCTGAGGCCCAATTAATTAAAAACATCCCTGGTTAAGCTCCGAGGGTAGACATGGCCTCCATTCTGGAGTTTATTAGAACAACAATTAATTGCATATCAATGCCAATACACAGTTGTTTCTATCTTGAGGATATTCCAATTCTTCGGAAGCCATACATTCATTACAATGATTTCCAGATCAAGGTATATTCTTCATCCGCCTTTCAGAAATACAAGATTATCCCTAAACTTTTTTTATCGACCGTTAACATATGCTGTGGATCTAAGTTTATATCAAGCATTACATTCATATCATAATTCAAATGTGTAACTGAGTGTTTTAATCAGTTAGTAAATTTATGCCATAAATCCAACCATAGTCACCGCAAGGGATCAAGGGTTGAATCTCCACAAGAGAATTTCCCAGCATACAAGGGAACAGATCCTTATAAATAAAAACATGCAGATAGAAAGTTAAAAGGGTTAGTTCTCTGAAATCGAGATCACCCTCCCCAACAGGAACCAACATCCTGTAATTAAAAATAAGCCATGAATTTATAATGCGTTTTATGGGTCGATCCTTCAAAGGGGCATATCCCAACAGAACAGGATCACACGATCTGAAAATTAAAATAGGCAAAGGTCTTACAAAAAGGCTCCAGGGTCGATCCCGTGAAAAGATACATCACCCAAATAAAAGGAAAAGACAATACATGCTCTGCAACAGAAATCTGGGTTCATTCCCAATCAGAGGCATGCCAGTCTCACGTCAATATGCATTCAACACTATAAGCCATCATATGTTGAAGGTTTTCACCACCTATTCGATCTCTCCATCAAAATTTATCAAATCAGAACATAAAATATATATAAAGGTTTTCATGATTCATGAGCTATGCTTCCCAAAGTCCAGCGCTCATATTATGTAAAATTGCAGGCATCAGGGAATGTGAATCAACCAAACTTCTGGTAGTATAAGACAACGCAATAATTAGGGATCGCATTTCATAACCCAAGCCCAACGCTGGAGTATGTAAATGCTGTTTTACGGCTGCACTATGACGGCAACAAAACAAAGTGCAGGTGTCCAAAACGCTCATATCAGACAGAAGCCGGCGCTCACCTCAAATAAAAACAACGGATAGATTCAGCCAGCTTGCGCGCTGTCTATAGAGGAGTTTTGTTGCTCCTGAAATATAACTAAGCACCCAACCCTACTTTTCAGTTCGACTAAAAAGGTTTTTCTCCTCTTATATAACTGAGCCAGTATCCTCCACATAATCGAGTAACAATAGGATCTTCTAACATAGAAAGGCACTCCATATATATATACACATATATATATTCTTTATAGTGACTCTTTGAAGGTATACTCATAAGGCTCTCTGTAAAAACCTAATTTATTCTACTCTTGCACAGTTCTGACCCAAAAGCTCATATCAACAAAAGAGAGCGCTCACATCAAATAAAAGGTAGCAGATAGATTCAGCGATCTTGCGCACTGTCTGTAGAGGAGTTTTGTTGCAAGTTGCCAGTCATCGATCCAACCCTCCCTCCAGGAGTACAATTGGAACTGGGGGATTGTACAGCCCTTGATACTAAAACTCAGTAAAGAAAAAGGGAGTGTTACAGGATT
>LPNX011116330.1:46431-69639 GCA_001517045.1 Pseudotsuga menziesii | reverse complement strand
CTTCTACATGTATGAAGTAGCTAACATTCTATCGCCATTCTGATCCGCCTTTGGTAGAAATAAATGGCCTGATGAACCAAACCAATATAGATGTTTATACCGCTTCTATATCTAGTGATTGAGGGAAAATTTGAGAATGTTAGTTGGAATAACAGGCACAGGAAAATTAGATTATGCGCTGGGATTTATTATACTTGGCTGGCAAATAAAATAATGGTGTCATAGGATTATTCATTTATAAACAACGAGCACCCACACTACTTATTTTGAATCGAGTTATTCCCGATCAAAGATAAATAGGCCTATTAGTGCAGTTGTAGCGATAGCGGACTGGATATATCTACTTTAATTTCATGGGCCTTATAACCTTTCTAACATTATAAGATCACAACAGCGAAGTACGTGTGGATCCATATAAATATATAATGAAGAAGAAATATGATATATATATATATATATATATATATATATATGTTATAGATTGTGCAGAGCATAAAAGATAATGATAGCGAAAGAATATGATGATTGAATTATTTCTTGGTATGTCCTCTTAACCACTAAGTCAGTGTATTGTTCCAGGATAATGCGATTCATTAGTTAATATGGTCTCACGGTAAGTAAGCTTATGGGACTGTAAAACAAGATACAGGTTTCATAGCTTAATTGGTGGCTGGAGTACTATGCAAACTATGAGTTAATTATGACAGCCGAGATTAATAATTGTCTCCGAAATAAGCTCAGAGTATATTAGTGAATGTTTCAAGTTTTTCCCGTGGTAAGAGAGTAGAAACGCACGGTGCCTGAGGTTTATTTCATAGTGGTTATTAAGTATAAATCTGACACCAATTGATTTCCACCTCTGAGATGACAAATTAACTGGGGAGGCATTATGAAAATGCCTGACCGACCTCTAATTTTGAGGATGCGTTATGGCTGACTTTCAGCTAACATCCGTTGAACCTCAATGCTAGTCTTTAGGGTCACCATTTTGGGAGGCCTTAATGACTCACCTTGACTGATCGCCGATGGTGGCAGCATACCAGGAATCCCTAAGCACTAATCACGGTTGGGAAGAGGATAAATCCTGGTGGTTGAGTTGTTGTAAGGGGAGGAAAAAAAAGGGAAGATGAGCTAAGAAGAAAAGGAACACACTCTGTTGAAGGATGGCGGGTTGGGCACCACCAAGGGACGGCTAGTAATGCATGGGGATAGCACCCAGTTCTAAACTGCTTTGAACGACCCCAACCGGGACTACACGCAGTATTGAGTAAGCATTTTATTTCTGTTTAAAAACCTTTTCGGCTTTCCTTAGATCTGTTATTATAGGATGTGTTTCTGTCTAGAAAGACCGCCTTTGCGATTTATGATAGATGAGCATAGAACCCAGGCTGCGATATGTCTGGTTGGTCTGCGTCTGCATTTCATGATATTTATCACTGAATCCAAGCCGCGATCTGTCATATAGCATTCATATGCCTTAGGAACATGAAACCCATTCTGCGATTTGGATAGACTGCATTGCCTTTCATGATATATATACCTGAATCCAAGCTGCGGGTAGTCGTATTGGACTGTGTATGGGTTTCTTGTTGATCCCCTTATAATTTTTGTTACTAAACAAAGGAACTAATGGAATAGAGTCATAGAGTGGGTCAACATATATTGTAGCGCTTGTAATATGACAATGGGCATTAGAATCAAATATTAGAAATCCTTACCCTCGTTTGTTTAATGATGATTCGACATCGAGGTCGTAGCCATTTTTTAAGGGGGAGGATTGTGACATCCCTAATATATGACCACTATGTGGATCTCGATTCTCATAAATGGTTAATTATTATGCATCTTGTGGTGGTTATTATGATATTATGTTTAGGACTCAATATCTCCCTTTTATCTGTTGATTTTAACTGACATTTATCCTTGAAAGATGTGTTTACATTATGATTGTAATGAGTATTCACTTAACTAAAAATTCGCTAATAGTAATGTTGAGCACTTATGTTATGATGATGGAATATACATATATCCATGATCATATACTCTTATATTATAAAAAAATTAGACCACGATGATTATAATGATTTGTAATGCATGTGTAATGGTATTATTGGAAAAGTTAAACTCGTGTAGGTTGAGACATTATGAAAAGGTTATAAATTGCATCCAAGGGAAAGAGGTTCATGTTAAATGATATTGAAACACCCAATTTCAGCTTCGAATAAGACTTGGGAAGGAAACAATATTAAAAAACAATTTTAAAAGTTAACTATGATAAAAAGCCTAATTTAGGAAAACTACAAATTACCTTTTGTCCACTTTGTAACACTTATATTTTTTCCCCTAAGCCTAATTTATCCTAACGTGTGATCTGGTAGGGAAATGGGAAGGCCAAGAAGCATTCTTGGGAGGAAACTGATACGTCCTTAAGAGATTAGTAAAAAGAGTGATATGTTATGTGAGGGTGTTAGCCAAGGAGGAATGTTGAGATTGTGATTTTTAAGTAAGAGATACAATTATGGATTATGTTGACGACAAAGTAGACTGATAGTTACTCTAGCTTGATAGATGTGGATTGCAGAGGGTTGAAGCATACTTTCCTAACCAAGGGTGTCATTTCTCATTGATCTTGGAAATCCTTATTTTACGGCCCTTGGGATGCCCGTGCCATGTATGATACTCTCCTAATAAAGGGTTTTCATCAAGGATGAGAGTGGTGGTAAAATATTTGCAAAGGTTCATCACTATCATGTATGATACTTTCCTAACTAGCGGTATTCATTATGGAGTATAAGTGGGGATCATTGTACATTCCGGAGTCTATTCACCACACTATGGTTGATCCATTCGATACTCGATAATTGGATTATGTTTCAAGTTGATCGAACCATCAATTGAGTCCTCTATGTTTCCTTCCCTCACCTCATTGAACTTGAGCCCTTCTTGGTGGGGGGGGATGTCTAGTTTAGGTTACTACATTGGTTGGGTGCAAAATCGACCCTTGGATATGATTTCCCCCTTGATCAAAAAGTCATAATGTGGAGTACAAGTTTCAACCATTTATTGGTATCTGCTAACACAAAGGAGAGTATGGACTTAATCTGTATCTTCACCACAATAGTTATTGTTGTTGAATAAATTTGTTGCAGTGATGATTATATTCTCTTTATTGGCATGAATCTTATTTGTTATATTGTTGTCGTAGTTGTTCTAGAATGGATCGTATATAACAATACCTTCTCATGAGGATTGTAATGTCCCTCTTGCGCACCTTAATTATTTTGTAATTTGTGAATGATTATTGTACTGTTCTGGTGAGGAGCTCAAGGCCAAGGCCCCACCAGAAACCGGACCTGAAAATCTATTAATTACCTAAAGGGTAAAATTAGGAAACTTAAGGCATTAATGCAACTAAATCAATGGACAACGGAATCCACTAAGGGGAAAACCTAAAACGGTGAGGGGATTCTTGGGATTTAAAAGAAGGAAATAAGTTTTAAGAACCGAAGCTTGTAGGTGTCATCCTGGTTGCGGAAAACCACTAAGTTGACTAAATCACATTTTGGGCCTTTAAGGATAATTCTTCCTAAAACGCCTTAAGGCATCAAGTGCCAAGGGGTTTCACTAGAACCCTTTTTCTTAAAGAAGCTAAAGTGTTATCTTAAATGGTATATCCATCTTAAAATTTATTAAGATGATACGCGGCTAAAAGCTTAGCTACCTAAATAATCCTCCAAGGATGTTTTGATACTTTAAGGAAGCAACTTACTTTTATGAGCATAGATATAAAATGTGCTCTATGTACATAGATACATATGCGAATGTATATATGTACCATCATGAGGAAAGGGAAAAGGTTTTCCTAGAAATTCTTTGACAACCAAAAGGATGCTAGGAGGTAGCAAAAGGAATGGCAAGTTAATTAATTAATTTCTAAGGGACTAGATGTTATAGTCCACTTAATAATAACAAGAAATACCATATTATGGAAATAGTGGCGACGTATATTTTTTTATTCATATATGTTTTACATATATCAAGTCTATATTTAAATATAGATACACCTTTGGATTCCTACCCAATTAACAGTTGAAAAAGGAAGTAACGGACTCTTGTAAGAAGATCCTATGGAGGATTTCATGGCAGATTTTTCTCTAGATTTTTCCTCGCTAGAAACAAGCTGTGAAAATAGGAAACTCTAATCGCTGTAGGAAATTTAAATCCCAGTTTTAGTGGAGAAACTTGAGGAGGAAATTAACCTCCCATATGTTATTAAAAGAGGCAAGTTCAAAGAGGAGGGGGGGGCTCTCGGCATTTTCATATAGAGAGAAGATCTAGGTTTTAAAGGAGGACAACCACTACAAGAGCGAGGGATGCAGGTCGGCATAGAGATAAGTATGGCCTCCGAAGGGTTCCATGGAGCAAGCAGAAATTTGAGTTACAGGCAGCGTGGGCCGCTCAGAGGCGTTTGGCTTCAGGAAAAAACATGGATCGCGGGTTGCGCAGTACTAGTTTGAGGTATGATAAGTCCCCATGCCCGAGTAATGGATTGAAACCATGAATTCTTGTGATGCGTGTGTGGTTGACCCGTGCTGTGTTTTTGAAGTAATATCTTTATGTTTTATGTGATTACCAAAAACACTTTTCATCCAAGCTGCATTTTTTGTCCCTTTTGTGGATCAGTGGGATCTGCACCCCAACGCTGTAAATCCAAGCTCTTGTATGCTGTGTTTTTGTGTAGATCAGATGGATCTGAATCCCCGCCCCTGTTCTTTTAGGTTATGATTGCTTTGAAGGTTGTGGATTGGTTTGGTTTTGCAATACGATGCCAATGCTAGAATATACCCTGTGTCTTACCCTCTGTCACGTTTTGCTGGGAGAGAGGAACGATTTTTGTGACTCTGCCTGCTTAGACTTTTAATGTTGTTTCTGTATTTTTATTCAGAGAATGAGGGACCCCGACCGAAAACCCTACCTTCCACGCATGTCGTTACTAGATCTGAACATGCAGTTGACGAGAGCCCTATATATGGGTTTGTTTAGAACTGATATTGTTGCGTGCGAACTAAGTTTGTTGCCTGCGTTTGAATAGAACTGAGTTGTTTCCTTGCTTCTGGTCTCTGAGAAATCGACCTTTGTTGCATAAGCTAGGGGAGGATCAGCTCATTGTGCAACATTGTAAGAGCTGGATACTCTGACCAGCTCGCGATCAGACTCTGTTTTTGTTCATGATCGTAGTTAACCTTGCCCCTCATACATTCTACCGGGTGTTTTTGTTTAAACATATCCTTTCATTGTTTTTTTTATTCCTGTGACGTATACATTTTCCAAAACTTGTCACTACATGTCTACCCAAAAAGCTACAAAGCTCCATCAATCTGCTCGTTTCAGAGCGTTCCTTTTTGGCTGTCAGGTCGTTATGTTATCTCCTGGATTTTCAGTGATCAAGTATGGAAACATTACACCTGTATATATCTATAAGATCATTCATTACGAGAACGTAAGAGAGTATGGTCTTTACGGCAACGATCCTCCATATAGATGTACTCCATATTAATGATTGTTTGAAAGGATGAGTAAATACATATGAGTAAATGGATGCACTCCACGTTAACTACATTCCAAAGTAAAAACATATTAATATATTTATAGTGGCTTTATCTTTTATGCCTAAAGTGACATATATTAATATATTTATGGTGATCTTATCTTCTCTCCTAGAGGATGAAAACTAAGATGTGGTAGATATTAATATATTTAGAGTGACTTTAGTTTTTATGTCAAAAGTCATTTATATTAATATATTTATGGTGACCTTAACTTTTATGTGATGGGAGGGGGAAAACTAAGATTAGAAAGAGTAATAATAGTAGAAATTTCATGTAGTTTTGTAACAAGGATTTATTTGAATAATGTGTTTTCAAAACACTAAACATTAATGATATGGAGTGAACTTAAGAGAGAGTGGAACCTAGATAATCCACATGTTCAAAAATCACTTCAGCTTGCATATAACTGATTTCACCACATATAAATTATTAATGTATAACTTAATCTTTGTTTATCTGAGATGGTGAACTTAGTTTTCTACATTATATGTAGAGGTCTGGGGTTTTCTTTTGAAGGTGAGTGAAGACCTTACCATAAGGATACCTTGAAAGAGATGTTGTGGAAAGAGGAAAAATTAGTTGCAACGGATGTGTTGCTGAACTTGAAATCCTCTTGGTTGATATTAATAAAAGATTAACAAATTTTGTGGACGTAACCCCTTGTTGGGGGTGAACCACGTATATCTCTGTGTATGTCTCCCTTATGCTTGCATCTTATGTAATTTTCTGTACTTTTGTGCTATGTGTTTACAAGATTCAGTTAAATAATATCTTATTGTTTTCAAGTGATGGTATAGAATGAATAATTGAGTATGGTGTAGAATGAATAATTGAGTATGCAGAAAACATGAAGAGGGATCTTCGAATAAAATTTCACTATGGATGTACATAAAAATATTGAAGGGTGTACTGCAATATGTATATATTCTTTATGATGTAGGAATTTAATATTTTGTTTCAGATACCCTTATTTTTAATGCCATATAGACTTTGAGTCCAAGGTGTTGGTTGTTGAGATGGAAATACTGTAAGTAATTGTTTTCCTGTACATATTATAAGTAAGGCTAAATTTACTTGTAGAAAAGTAATCCTCTTCTCAGTTCCAAAGTTATAAATAAAACTCCTGTATGGGTTTTTAACATTATTAGATAGATGAATGTCTCGTATTATGATTAAGTGCTTTTACAATTAAATACTAAGAGAGAAACTGTACCCCATGCTTATGGAATTTTACCGTGAGGTAATGCAGGGGTGTTACATCCTCATATATTTTATTTCTCCTAATAATAATAAGGATGAGTGGGTTTACCTAAATGTTCTAAATAAAAAGAGGCGTGTTTACTTAATTGGAATGATAGGTTAAACCGTCTAGTAATTTGGACATAGTTTATTGGTTATGTTAGATGGTCTAGTTATACGATGCTTCTTTGTTTCAATGATTCCGATGGTTGAATTATATTAGTGCAAAGGTTGGAATTACTGAATAAAGTCCCTACCTAAAGCATATCAATATTAATCTTAGGAAGGATTGTAATGATAGACTCTAATACAATTGATTTGTGAAGTTCAGCGATTGATTCACAGTGTGTTATAGCTTGTATATTATCATTCTTAAACCTTATTAATGGTTATCCCAAGGTACAATAGTCTCTCGAAAGGATTTTTTCTCTTGACTTGATATGGGTATGTTACACAAAGGTATAAGAGGGACACTACATATGGTATCAGAGCACTGAGTGACAACACTCGGGCAAATTTTGGGCTCAATACAAAGTTGGGGAGCATGAACATGTTTAAGACTAACTAGGTTGAAATTTTTGTGTTTGATAGACTATTATTTATTTAGCTTGAAATTTTTTGTTTGGTAAACTATGTTTTATTTATGCCCAAGACCGATCTGCTGGTTGAATTGATAACCTAGGTTTGTGCTTGTCAAACCTTAATTGATCTTGCCACAATTTCATGAAAACACTATCTGGTGGATTTCATGAAGGCTTGATCCCTGCCTTGTTAAACACTGATATTTTCAACCATGAATTGCAGAAAATAAAATGTTCTAGGTTTTGTTTTGGCTAAGTATTTGTTTACCATTAACACTCTGATGTTTTCAGCCACAAATTGCATAAATGAAATGTTCTAGGTTTTGTTTTGGCTGAGTGTTTGTTTGGAATTAATACTCTGATGTTTTCAGCCATGAATTGCAGAAAATAAAATGTTCTGGGTTTTGTTTTGGCTAAGTACTTGTTTTCCATTAACACTCCGATGTTTTCAGCCACGAATTGCAGAAATGAAATGCTCTAGGTTTTGTTTTGGCTGAGTGTTTGTTTGGAATTAATACTCTGATGTTTCCAGCCATGAATTGCAGAAAATGAAATGTTCTGGGTTTTGTTTTGGCTAAGTATTCGTTTGCCATTAAGGCTCTGATATTTTCAGCCACAAATTGCAGAAATGAAACCTTCTAGGTTATGGTTTGGCTGAGTATTTGCTTGGAATTAATACTCTGATGTTTTTTAGCCATGAATTGCAGAAAATGAAACGTTTTGGGTTTTGTTATCGCTTGAGTATTGTTTGGCATTAACACTCTGTTTGCAGAAAATGAAACGATGTGGAGTTGATATTGTTCCTTATTGTTATTTAATTTTTTTTTTAACTCTGTCATTTGTGCAATGATCTCAGCAAGGAATCAATCAGGAGTTGAGACTCACTCTTTATATTAACCCTGTCATTTGTGCAACGAATCGATCTTGAGTTTGAGAGTTATTTCTTTATTTTTAACTGTGTCATTTGTGCATGATTTGATAAAAGGGTTTTGATCCGGAGTTTGATTATTATTTTCTTATGGATCTATTCATTTTCCATTGATGAACACTGTGGATGTTCATAGTTTAAACGTTTGTTTCTAATACTGCTCTATTGATAGTTTGAATAGCGTGTTTATTAAGACCTCCCCTATTTTGATGCTCACTATTTGAGGTATTCTCGATTTGTCCATCTGCAATTTCAATATTATATGCTAACATTGCTGATTGTAGTCGAAGTGGAATATTAGAGTTTTACTTGAAATACATTGAATAATGAATGGGGTATATTATATGCAGGGATATGCATGAATGTTATGTAATGCTATGAGCTAATCTTTGCAGGGATATCAGTCAGAATTGACTATTGATTTTTACCAAGATTAGGACCATGGTCACGATCCACGGACACTATGGTATATATAAATCCACTTGGGTGTATAAGTTGTGCCCAATTGCTTAGAAAAGAGTAAGGAGTAATTTTTCTAGATGAATTACAAGGTCATATAACCCATGAATGACGAATTAAAAAAGAAAAAAAAATCGTTGTAAGTCATGAATGGATTTTTTTTTTTTTTACTTTTGGGATGAACACTTTGACTTACCATGTAGCCGATTCATGAATCAGGACAATGACAGTAAGTCATGCTAAGCACAAGGAGTGCACGTTACAAATAGTCAAGGTTAACATTTATACTGAATACAAACAAGGAAAAACATTGAGTGCCGTGGGAGCACCATGGTGTTAGGCAAGTGATTGCCGCATGAGCACATCAGTGTTAGACATATATGCTGCAGGAGCACAATGGTGTTAGGCAAGCGATTGCCGCGTGAGCACATTGGTGCTAGGCATATGGTGTGGCAAAAAGACCTAGGCAAAAATTTAGACATCTGGAAGACAAGACGCTGTTTGATGTCATTGAGGGGAAAAAAACTTTTAACTAGTGGTTAAAAGGGGAGAGTAACCTCAGAAATTGTCGTAAGTCCACCCAAGAAATGGAAAAGAAAATCAAGGGAGAGTTTGGAAACCATAACAAATGTAAAACATGTTAAAATGAAATTTTGAAGTAATCAAACTCTTACATGCCTAATGTGCAATGTAAAGGAAGGATCTCCTTAGGTCAAGGATGACATAACCATCTAAAGGATGGAGATAAGGCCAACCCCAAAAGGGTAGTAATTATGTTGAATTAATGAATAAATTGCATTATGAAAATGATTGATTGTTACAATGCAAAAGAACTTATGGCTTATGTTTAAGTTGAATTATATTTTGTACGTGATGTACTGAAGAAAATTGTGCTAGACTGAACTTGTTGCAGGGAAACTGCTGGTTTCGGACGATAGTGACTCGAAAAGATACGAAAAAGGATCGCAAGGGATCAGGATGAAGAGAACGAGGATAAGAAAAGATGATAGACTGGGAGCCAGAAATTGGTGGAAAATAGGAACACCGAGGACGGTGTTATTTTTTAGGGGTGGAGGATGTATTGTCCCTCTTGCGCACCTTAATTATTTTGTAATTTGTGAATGATTATTGTACTGTTCTGGTGAGGAGCTCAAGGCCAAGGCCCCACCAGAAACCGGACCTGAAAATCTATTAATTACCTAAAGGGTAAAATTAGGAAACTTAAGGCATTAATGCAACTAAATCAATGGACAACTGAATCCACTAAGGGGAAAACCTAAAACGGTGAGGGGATTCTTGGGATTTAAAAGAAGGAAATAAGTTTTAAGAACCGAAGCTTGTAGGTGTCATCCTGGTTGTGGAAAACCACTAAGTTGACTAAATCACCTTTTGGGCCTTTAAGGATAATTCTTCCTAAAACGCCTTAAGGCATCAAGTGCCAAGGGGTTTCACTAGAACCCTTTTTCTTAAAGAAGCTAAAGTGTTATCTTAAATGGTATATCCATCTTAAAATTTATTAAGATGATACGCAGCTAAAAGCTTAGCTACCTAAATAATCCTCCAAGGATGTTTTGATACTTTAAGGAAGCAACTTACTTTTATGAGCATAGATATAAAATGTGCTCTATGTACATAGATACATATGCGAATGTATATATGTACCATCATGAGGAAAGGGGGAAGGTTTTCCTAGAAATTCTTTGACAACCAAAAGGATGCTAGGACGTAGCAAAAGGAATGGCAAGTTAATTAATTAATTTCTAAGGGACTAGATGTTATAGTCCACTTAATAATAATAAGAAATACCATCTTATGGAAATAGTGGCAACGTATATTTTTTTATTCATATATGTTTTACATATATCAAGTCTATATTTAAATATAGATACACCTTTGGATTCCTACCCAATTAACAGTTGAAAAAAGAAGTAAAGGACTCTTGTAAGAAGATCCTATGGAGGATTTCATGGCAGATTTTTCTCCAGATTTTTCCTGCCTAGAAACAAGTTGTGAAAATAGGAAACTCCAATCGCTGTAGGAAATTTAAATCCCAATTTTAGTGGAGAAACTTGAGGAGGAAATTAACCTCCCACATGTTATTAAAAGAGGCAAGTGCAAAGAGGAGGGGGGGGCTCTCGGCATTTTCATATAGAGAGAAGATCTATGTTTTAAAGGAGGACAACCACTACAAGAGCGAGGGCTGCAGGTCGGCATAGAAATAAGTATGGCCTCCGAAGGGTTCCATGGAGCAAGCAGAAAGTTGAGTTACAGGCAGCGTGGGCCACTCAGAGGTGTTTGTCTTCAGGAAAAAACATGGATCGCGGGTTGCGTAGTACTATTTTGAGGTATGATAAGTCCCCATGCCCGAGTAATGGATTGAAACCATGAATTCTTGTGATGCGTGTGTGGTTGACCCGTGTTGTGTTTTTGAAGTAATATCTTTATGTTTTATGTGATTACCAAAAACACTTTTCATCCAAGCTGCATTTTTTGTCCCTTTTGTGGATCAGTGGGATCTGCACCCCAACGCTGTAAATCCAAGCTCTCGTATGCTGTGTTTTTGTGTAGATTAGATGGATCTGAATCCCCGCCCCTGTTATTTTAGGTTATGATTGCTCTGAAGGTTGTGGACTGGTTTGGTTTTACAATACGATGCCAATGCTAGAATATACCCTGTGTCTTACCCTCTGTCACATTTTGGTGGGAGAGAGGAACGATTTTTGTGACTCTGCCTGCTTAGACTTTTAATGTTGTTTCTCTATTTTTATTTAGAGAATGAGGGACCCCGACCGAAAACCCTACCTTCCACGCATGTCGTTACTAGATCTGAACATGCAGTTGATGAGAGCCCTATATATGGGTTTGTTTAGAACTGAGATTGTTGCGTGCGAACTAAGTTTGTTGCCTGCGTTTGAATAGAACTGAGTTGTTTCCTTGCTTCTGGTCTCTGAGAAATCGACCTTTGTTGCATAAGCTAGGGGACGATCAGCTCGTTGTGCAACATTGTAAGAGCTGGATACTCTGACCAGCTCGCGATTAGACTCTGTTTTTGTTCATGATCGTAGTTAACCTTGCCCCTCATACTTTCTACCGGGTGTTTTTGTTTAAACATATCCTTTCATTGTTTTTTTTATTCCTGTGACGTATACATTTTCCAAAACTTGTCACTACATGTCTGCCCAAAAAGCTACAAAGCTCCATCAATCAGCTCGTTTCAGAGCGTTCCTTTTTGGCTGTCAGGTCGTTATGTTATCTCCTCGATTTTCAGTGATCAAGTATGGAAACATTACACCTGTATATATCTAAAAGATCATTCATTACGAGAACGTAAGAGAGTATGGTCTTTATGGCAACGATCCTCCATATGGATGTACTCCATATTAATGATTGTTTGAAAGGATGAGTAAATACATATGAGTAAATGGATGCACTCCACGTTAACTACATTCCAAAGTAAAAACATATTAATATATTTATAGTGGCTTTATCTTTTATGCCTAAAGTGACATATATTAATATATTTATGGTGATCTTATCTTCTTTCCTAGAGGATGAAAACTAAGATGTGGTAGATATTAATATATTTAGAGTGACTTTAGTTTTTATGTCAAAAGTCATTTATATTAATATATTTATGGTGACCTTAACTTTTATGTGATGGGAGGGGGAAAACTAAGATTAGAAAGAGTAATAATAGTAGAAATTTCATGTAGTTTTGTAACAAGGATTTATTTGAATAATGTGTTTTCAGAACACTAAACATTAATGATATGGAGTGAACTTAAGAGAGAGTGGAACCTAGATAATCCACATGTTCAAAAATCACTTCAGCTTGCATATAACTGATTTCACCACATATAAATTATTAATGTATAACTTAATATTTGTTTATCTGAGATGGTGAACTTAGTTTTCTACATTATATGTAGAGGTCTGGGGTTTTCTTTTGAAGGTGAGTGAAGACCTTACCATAAGGATACATTGAAAGAGATGTTGTGGAAAGAGGAAAAATTAGTTGCAACGGATGTGTTGCTGAACTTGAAATCCTCTTGGTTGATATTAATAAAAGATTAACAAATTTTGTGGACGTAACCCCTTGTTGGGGGTGAACCATGTATATCTCTATGTATGTCTCCCTTATTCTTGCATCTTATGTAATTTTCTGTACTTTTGTGCTATGTGTTTACAAGATTCAGTTAAATAATATCTTATTGTTTTCAAGTGATGGTATAGAATGAATAATTGAGTATGGTGTAGAATGAATAATTGAGTATGCAGAAAACATGAAGAGGGATCTTCGAATAAAATTTCACTATGGATGTACATAAAAATATTGAAGGGTGTACTGCAATATGTATATATTCTTTGTAAGATCCCTCTAGCACCTTGAATACCTAAGAGCGTCCATGACTGAAGAGATGAAACATAAATGCATCCTCGGTTAGAAGAAACCCTCACGAGAATGAGGTTACTCCCACCGCAAATTAATCAAGGGCACTGGAGACATTCTTCTTTGAAGAACATTATATGTATGACAAAGGTATACATTTGAGGGATGTCTTATTTGTGGAACAGGTAATGTTATGGGATATCACATGGTGAAGTAAGATTCCATGAATATATTTATATATATATGTGTATATATATATAAATTATATGTAGCACATTTCATATAAGATAATGAAAAAAAAAACTATATATATATATATATATATATATTGGAGATGTATATATATATATACGCTGAAGACATATACTTTGTGATGTATAATGTATGTAGAACATACAAGATGATGCAAACCACATGCAAACATATATTATATATACAGCACAAATACATTAATGTAGCACTTATGATGGAACTAGTATCCTCCAATATAAGGATATTAGTGGAAGTATAGGAAAAAGGAAATGCTATACAGATATACTACATTACGGCATAGGCTATATGGATGGTATAGGTTACCATGTAAGAATAATATAAAACATGTAATTAGGTATGCATGAATATAAGTATATATATATAACAAGCCGTTGATGACATGTGAGTCAACCTGGATTGATAGAGATTGTATTACATTATGGAATAAATTAACAGTTGATTGGCTTGGGCTAGACAGTGGGATTTATTCCCAGTACAAGAAAATAATGCCATTTGTCTTAATGGCTGTCAGAATCTTTAAAACGGTTTCCCTTTGACTCTGGCTTCAGGTTATTTTTTCCGGAATTCATTAATCTCCGTTGAATGGCAGGGAGTGCCCTTTTAATTAACTGCAAGCCGAGAATCTAGTCCTCAATTTAATGGCTGCTCGTGCCTTTAAAATAAATCTTTTTAAAGCATGCGTTTCCTCTTCAGCAGGCTCCGTTGGTTAGCAGCCTGTGCCATTTATTTATTGTTCTATATACTGGTGTTTTCTCTTTTTTGAAACCAGAAACCCCGGCTGCAGTGGTATCATTTATCCCTGGCATGCCTTCCTTTCAGCACCTTTTGTGGAAGTGGAAAAAGGACCGTTTCTTTTGTTGACTGCGTCCTCTTTTTAAAAACACCGGCGAACCAACATCTCGGGGGGGGTGGAAAAAGAAGAAGGTAGGGAAATCGCTAGGAATTGCGGAGGAAGAGGAGCAGAAGACCGAATCCACCTCCTTTATTTACTTTCTCTGCGCTGAAAGACCAAAGGTACCTGCGTCATTTTCGTTGCTTGTTAGACTGTTTTTTTCTGTCTGCGATTCACCTTGGATAGACTGTCTAAGGAATGCATTTTGACTTTAGTATAGACTGAGTTTGTCTTGCATCTTTTCTCTGGAACTGTTGGATTGAATACGATCGGTATTGTTATCATTTTTTAGATCTCACTCAATATCTCTGCCAGCGCCTGTGACTGATAAAAATTACCTGCGTTGGGGATCTCGTATGAGATCTCGTTACCCCTGCTGCCAACTTTATAGAAGCATGGATCCTGGTGAATGGTTCAGGTGATCCCTCCTGGCAATCGCCATAGTCCAATAAGGAGATGAGCCTCCTCCATTCCTGATTAAGGTTAGGGTTTTGAAAATCTAGATGGTTCTAGCCTGTAATTTTTATGCAGTCGCTTTTTCAGATCTTTAGGTCGCTGTTTGCCACCTTTAAATGGTTTGGAAGATCGGTTTAGGGTTTCCCAATCGCTGTTTTCAACTCTAGTTGCAATGTGATTGTTGCCCCCTGGATGGAAGATATTTTGGTATGGCGTAACTCTTCCCATTTCCTCTCGTTGCTTTGATAATGTGACAGCCTTTTCTACACAAGTGAGATACGGTCCAGTTCTTGTTTTGGGAAACTGGCAAAAGGTAACCCATTAAAAGAGTTGAAGTGCATTTTTAAAATTCTGTTTGATGTGACTGAAATGCTTAGGTTACTGTAGAATTCACACAATTAGACCCAATCAAATATTACCAGGCACCAAAGTTTTACCAATATTTGTGATCCATGGAATATAATTAAGGGCCTAGTATTCGGATGGTCGGTTAATGACATTGCGTCTTAGCAATGATTATATAGGGGCACTAGTGTCAATCATGTGCCTTGAAACCGGTTTTGTCTTCTAACTATGTTTAAATGGCAGTTGTGGGATCTCCTTTAAATATTGTCCCTTTTGAATATTTTCGGTTACGGGATCTACCACATATCAGACTGCCACTACATTGAATATATAAGATACTCTGCTAAGCTTTTTATATATGGGCTCTTAATTCCGTTGGTAGAAGCGTGGCTCGATCTCCGCTTATCCCATGTATTTCTGAACTCTATACAACTCCTGGAGTATTGCTTGCCTAACTTAAAATTGAAAAAAAACCATACGCAGCCCTCATGCGATCTCCAGTTTCAATAACTATTTCACTTTGCGATTGCATGGGTAGTTTGACCTTTAAATATGTTGTTTTTGTTTAGCTGTTAGAAGCAAAATTTTGTGAATAAAAAGGTTGTAAGCAGAAGTGTCATAAGCCTCGAATGCAAGCCCTGGATGCATGCGCTGTTTGGTAAAGCCACTTAGCAGAAGTAGGGAATAGTCATATTGGGATATCAGCATAGAAAATTTATACACAGTAACAATGGAAGAGTTACCCAGTATAACGTAATAGAATATGAAGTGTAGAGCTGAGTAATAAAAAGAAATGGGTGAAGCTATATCCCCACTTTATGGATATCTCTTAAAAAGCAGGCGTTGATTTTGAGTAATATGTAAAATGTGAATACAGGTTGTAAGTACCTGCTTATTAAGTCATGCGTATGAATACATTAATGCTTATTTCTTTACATACATTTACTCCTTATCACTATTTGGTGCATAGGCGAGACTAAATATATTGAGTAGTTATGAATTCATGGGGCCAATGTCACTGGCATTCAGTGCTGAATGTATATTATACACATTTATATGGATCCAATGTAAGTTGATTGGGTTATGTCCAACGGTGTGTTGGGTTACGGTGACAGTATGGTTCAGGATTGAACCTAGCTCACCCTAAAATATGTTCTTTGGTCGAATGATAGGAAAGCTTTGTTTTTCACAAATGTCTCGATATTTTGGAGAAAGTACTCTCCGAGGAGAAGGAACAGAAAGAAAGGATTGGCAACTTGAGTGTTGCGGATTGTAACCTTTGACTTTTAATAAATGTCATCTGATGTGACAAGCTTTGTGGACGTAGCCCAAGGATTGGGTGAACCACGTATATTGTTATCGTTTTTGTGTCATGGTGTACTATGTGCTTTATGTGCTTTTGAGGTATTCTCCTTTTTGCTCTTTAATGATTTTTATGCATGTATATTTGCCTCATAATAATGGTGAGATTAATGATGATAATGATGAAATGGTGAGATACGCATTGTGTTAAAATCATTTGTTGGTTTGTTACCTTAAGTCAGACAAATAATAAAGTTGTTGGCTAATGTATGAAGAAAATATAACATTGTGGATAACAGTCGGGACTGAAATAACCATGTAGGCTGGGCAGTATAATGTTTTTGATGTTTTCGAACTGTTAAATTGCCTCTTCACTCAGCGGTTGATTTAATATGCATAGACTTATGTGTTGACTATTTGGTTTAGCAACTCGAAAATGATGATGAGATGGTTCTTTAAAGACAGGAATGATGTTGTGGGTTGCATCTTTAAATACGACGGATATATGATTTTTTTTAGGCTATTGATATGAACGAGTGTACGGTTGTAGTTACTTATATTTATTCATGAAGAAAAGGCTCTTTCATATATCCGACACTAATGTGATGGACTTGGTTTTGCTAGTAATAGTTAAACAAAGTTTTTTTTTTCTTCTTTACCCACTTTTCATCCATAATGACATCAAGGGCCGAGAGGGACTCTACATATGGTATCAGAGCGAGGTCAAAATGCTCGGACCAGATGGACTCATCAACATGCAGGTATGATGTGAACTATGTGATTTCATTATGAGATATTATAATGTGTACTATGAAATGAAATATTGTTGAACTCTCTGCTCAGATTGTCTGAGAATTATTTGTAATACATGCACTAAAGTACAGAAAAAGGGGGTAATTGTTTAAAGACATTATTAGGCTTGCCGAAACAACTCTAAGCAAGATACACCTATGTTGTTTGTATATGTATTGAGGAGTAAAGTACCAAATGAAAATTGTGTTAGTAAGTGCATATGATACACAAGTATAGTTTGTGCGCAGTCTAACAAGAACATGTTATCATATGATTACTTTGCGACCCATTTTGGGCAAGAATGTGTGAACAGATAATGTAGGTGTGCATGGTCGCGAGAAGCAGCAGCACTTGTGGAACAAAGGCAAAGATAGAATCCGTAGTAGAAAGGGTAGCATTTGGAGTCTGTAAGTCACGAATATTTGATTAATTATATTGGAATTTTGGGGACCATAGCTTCAAAATTTGTTACGTTAACATATACTTTACAAAAAGTTTTTGAAAATTTTTTCTAGTATGAGAAACTTTTGAGATGGTCTCTATATGTTATGATTGAATGTATAATACAAGTCACTTGGGTCTAGAGGACCTAGGTAGACTTATCTTGACCCTAAGCTATGGAGCATGGGGAATATCAAGTTAGCTCATGGATAAGGTGTGAGCAAGTAGGCTTAAAACATCAAGCACAAAAGTTGTGTTTGAGGAGGAGCTTCCTGGGCTCTCAAAGAAAGAATATGTCAAGTAGATATTATGATATTTCATGTATATTATGGTAACTCACTAAGCATTGGAATTTTTGCAGGTGGTGAATTGTGGAAGTCCTAGTTGGACCACAACTGAATAAATGAATGAAAGTTAATTAGATTACCATGAAATTTGGCTAGAGTATAGCGAAAGTGGAACGGTAAAGTATATTGTGCTTAAAATATAATGTTTCTTGTTATATTGCACTAAGTATAGAGACTTGTATTAGATGAACAAAAACATCATCAGACCTAACCTAAGTGGCTAAGGTGTGAAATGGTGGCAAGTAGCCCACTTGGAATTACTAATGTTATCAGTTTCCACACTTAAATGTGGTGTGAAGATGGGATGTATCTTCACTATAATTATCCAAAAAACAGATGGGTAAAGACATCTAAAGTTATTTGAGTTGATAAATGTTGCATAATCTTTACACTGGCACTGCAGGATATGCCAAGAACACCATCAGTAAGGATTGACTGGTAGAAAAGTCTTTGCTTCCTTAAATAAGGAGGGTAAGGAATGCTGATTGTCGAATTTCAAGATTTTATGAACCAAGGCTTCAATTGTGGATTATGTGGTTTATACTGACATTGCAGGTCTCACCATGATGATAACAAGTGCTACAATCAGCACGCACTATGATATATAAAAATGCCTGCATAAATAAGTTACGCTCAACTTGCGCGGAAATGTGTAAGGGTTAATTCCTAGATAATTCACAAGGTTATAGCACTCATAAGTGATGATTAAGCCGCTGCAACTCATGTTTAGATAATAAGGTTTGTGAGTTATTGATAGATGTTTTGATTAACTGTATAACTGACTCACAAGTCCGGACAATGACGGTAAAAGTCATGAGAAGCACCTAGGGGTGTGCATTATGATTGGTAAAGTGGAAATCTTTACTAATGAAAAAAATTGCATGTTGTGGGAGCACCATGGTGTTAGGCAAGTGATTGCCGCATGAGCACATCGGTGTTAGACATGTACGCCGCAGGAGCACAATGGTGTTAGGCAAGTGATTTCCGCGTGAGCACATTGGTGTTAGGCGCATGGTGTGGCAAGAAAAGACCTAGGCAAAAAAATAATAATAATAAAAAAAATTGGACATCTGGAAGACAGGACGCTGTCTGATGTCGCTGAGGTGAAAACTTTTGACTGGGGGTCAAAAGGGAGAGTAACCTCAGGAATAAATGTAAGTCCACCCAAAAATTTAACTCCAAGGGGATTTCAAAGGATAACGAGAAAGAAAGTTGTGATAGCTGTTTTCCAAGTTGCTAAATGGTGACATGTCTTAAAACATAAGTGTTAAAAGTATGATCAAAGTAAATTATGCTGAATTTTTTTTGTGATGCATTGATGTTAATGGGACGCAGATCTAAAGTAGTGTTCAAGTTGGGAACACAATGCAGTCCTAATTCTTGTAAATGTTAAAGTATGCAGGATCTAACGAATAGTCTTCGTAAGTCTAATGAAAGAGAGGTTAAGAAACAGAATTGGGCTTTGCTCACAAGAATGTGAAAATAAACCAAGGAGGCCAGCAAGGTTAGTAATGACAAAACAAGTAACACCGAGGACGGTGTTCATTCTAGGGGGAAAGAATGTAAGATCCCTCTGGCACCTTGAATACCTAAGAGCGTCCACGACTGAAGAGATGAAACATAAATGCATCCTCGGTTAGAAGAAACCCTCACGAGAATGAGGTTACTCCCACCGCAAATTAATCAAGGGCACTGGAGACATTCTTCTTTGAAGAACATTATATGTATGACAAAGGTATACATTTGAGGGATGTCTTATTTGTGGAACAGGTAATGTTATGGGACATCACATGGTGAAGTAAGATTCCATGAATATATTTATATATATATGTGTATATATATATAAATTATATGTAGCACATTTCATATAAGATAATGAAAAAAAAAACTATATATATATATATATATATATTGGAGATGTATATATATATATATATGTATGAGTAGAACATGTATAGCTACATATAATCATGGAAAATTATATGGGAGACAAACCTCATTTATATAATAGTGGGACCTATATACGATAATGAGGAATCATAAATATATTTGTTGGAGGCATACATACATTGGATATGGTATGTTGAACATATAATGGTACAACATTCCAAGGTGATGCAAAACCTCCTACCTACCTACCTTATTTATAACAACATACTTATAAAAATGGAATGGAACAGTGTATACATATATATATTAGTGGAAGAATAGTATATATATATATATATATATATATATATATATATATGCTGAAGACATATATTTTGTGATGTATAATGTATGTAGAACATACAAGATGATGCAAACCACATGCAAACATATATTATATATACAGCACAAATACATTAATGTAGCACTTATGATGGAACTAGTATCCTCCAATATAAGGATATTAGTGGAAGTATAGGAAAAAGGAAATGCTATACAGATATACTACATTACGACATAGGCTATATGGATGGTATAGGTTACCATGTAAGAATAATATAAAACATGTAATTAGGTATGCATGAATATAAGTATATATATATAACAAGTCGTTGATGACATGTGAGTCAACCTGGATTGATAGAGATTGTATTACATTAAGGAATAAATTAAGAGTTGATTGGCTTGGGCTAGACAGTGGGATTTATTCCCAGTACAAGAAAATAATGCCATTTGTCTTAATGGCTGTCAGAATCTTTAAAACGGTTTCCCTTTGATTCTGGCTTTAGGTTATTTCTTCTGGAATTCATTAATCTCCGTTGAATGGCAGGGAGTGCCCTTTTAATTAACTGCAAGCCGAGAATCTAGTCCTCAATTTAGTGGCTGCTCGTGCCTTTAAAATAAATCTTTTTAAAGCATGCGTTTCCTCTTCAGCAGGCTCCGTTGGTCAGCAGCCTGTGCCATTTATTTATTGTTCTATATACTGGTGTTTTCTCTTTTTTGAAACCAGAAACCCCGGCTGCAGTGGTATCATTTATCCCTAGCATGCCTTCCTTTCAGCACCTTTTGTGGAAGTGGAAAAAGGACCGTTTCTTTTGTTGACTGCGTCCTCTTTTTAAAAACACCGGCGAACCAACATCCCGGGGGGAGGTGGCGAAAGAAGAAGGTAGGGAAATCACTAGGAATTGTGGAGGAAGAGGAGCAGAAGACCGAATCCACCTCCTTTATTTACTTTCTCTGCGCTGAAAGACCAAAGGTACCTGCGTCATTTTCGTTGCTTGTTAGACTGTTTTTTTCTGTCTGCGATTCACCTTGGATAGACTGTCTAAGGAATGCATTTTGACTTCAGTATAGACTGAGTTTGTCTTGCGTCTTTTCTCTGGAACTGTTGGATTGAATACGATCGGTATTGTTATCGTTTTTTAGATCTCACTCAATATCTCTGCCAGCGCCTGTGACTGATAAAAATTACCTGCGTTGGGGATCTCGTATGAGATCTCGTTACCCCTGCTGCCAACTTTATAGAAGCATGGATCCTGGTGAATGGTTCAGGCGATCCCTCCTAGCAATCGCCATAGTCCAATAAGGAGATGAGCCTCCTCCATTCCTGATTAAGGTTAGGGTTTTGAAAATCTGGATGGCTCTAGCCTGTAATTTTTATGCATTCGCTTTTTCAGATCTTTAGGTCATTGTTTTCCACCTTTAAATGGTTTGGAAGATCGGTTTAGGGCTTCCCAATCGCTGTTTTCAACTCTAGTTGCAATGTGATTGTTGCCCCTTGGATGGAAGATATTTTGGTATGGCGTAACTCTTCCCATTTCCTCTCGTTGCTTTGATAATGTGACAGCCTTTTCTACACAAGTGAGATATGGTCCAGTTCTTGTTTTGGGAAACCGGCAAAAGGTAACCCATTAAAAGATTTGAAGTGCATTTTTAAAATTCTGTTCGATGTGACTGAAATGCTTAGGTTACTGTAGAATTCACAAAATTAGACCCAATTAAATATTACCAGGCACCAAAGTTTTACCAATATTTGTGATCCATGGAATATAATTAAGGGCCTAGTATTTGGATGGTCGGTTAATGACATTGCGTCTTAGCAATGATTATATAGGGGCACTAGTGTCAATCATGTGCCTTGCAACCCGTTTTGTCTTCTAACTATGTTTAAATGGCAGTTGTGGGATCTCCTTTAAATATTGTCCCTTTTGAATATTTTCGGTTACGGGATCTACCGCATATCAGACTGCCGCTACATTGAATATATAAGATACTCTGCTAAGCTTTTTATATATGGGCTCTTAATTCCATTGGTAGAAGCCTGGCTCGACCTCCGCTTATCCCATGTATTTCTGAACTCTATAGAATTCTTGGAGTATTGCTTTCCTAACTTAAAATTGAAAAAAAACCATACGCAGCCCTCATGCGATCTCCAGTTTCAATAATTATTTCACTTTGCCATTGCATGGGTAGTTCGACCTTTAAATATGTTGTTTTTGTTTAGCTGTTAGAAGCAGAATTTTGTGAATAAAAAGTTTGTAAGCAGAAGTGTCATAAGCCTCGAATGCAAGCCCTGGATGCATGCGCTGTTTGGTAAAGCCACTTAGCAGAAGTAGGGAATAGTCATATTGGGATATCAGCATAGAAAATTTATACACAGTAACAATGGAAGAGTTACCCAGTATAACGTAATAGAATATGAAGTGTAGAGCTGAGTAATAAAAAGAAATGGGTGAAGCTATATCCCCACTTTATGGATATCTCTTAAAAAGCAGGCGTTGATTTTGAGTAATATGTAAAATGTGAATACAGGTTGTAAGTACCTGCTTATTAAGTCATGCGTATGAATACATTAATGCTTATTTCTTTACATTCATTTACTCCTTATCACTATTTGGTGCATAGGCGAGACTAAATATATTGAGTAGTTATGAATTCATGGGGCCAATGTCACTGGCATTCAGTGCTGAATGTATATTATACACATTTATATGGATCCAATGTAAGTTGATTGGGTTATGTCCAACGGTGTGTTGGGTTACAGTGACAGTATGGTTCAGAATTGAACCTAGCTCACCCTAAAATATGTTCTTTGGTCGAATGATAGGAAAGCTTTGTTTTTCACAAATGTCTCGATATTTTAGAGAAAGTACTCTCCGAGGAGAAGGAACAGAAAGAAAGGATTGGCAACTTGAGTGTTGCGGATTGTAACCTTTGACTTTTAAT
>LPNX011116330.1:24503-40443 GCA_001517045.1 Pseudotsuga menziesii | reverse complement strand
TACACTAACATTTCTCGTGTGGAAAATATTTCCTGGTTTTCCATTCGAATACGACACCGTTTGGTGATCTCTAATGTAAATGTGAGCTTGAGTATGTGATCCGAGAGGTACCATGCTAACTAAAGTAAATACTAACATACTAGTTTGGATGAACCCTACTAGTCGTCCTTGAAAACCTGCATGGCACTACATTAACATTTTTGGCACTACATTAACATTTTTGAGTGATAGTGTTTATTTATTTCCCATGCAAATACCACACCCTAGGATGATGTTGAGCTTGGCACTGTGTGATCGAAGAGATACCTTAGTAACTAAAATAAATAGCATGAGACTAGTTGATATGAATTAGGTCTATTAAATGTCTTTCATTGGATTTTTGTCTCACTGCGAGTACAAACCACAACTTACCATAAGTGGCCCTGGACGCAACAACAAGAGCGAAGTGCGAGGAGTAGTATGTAAATTGTAGAATATCCTAATTCAGAACGTGCATTTTCAAGAGCGAACTCAAAACGTTGAACATATTTCAAGAGACTTATGAAACAATAGTTAAAGGAGACCAAAAAAAAAAAACTCCCTCGCATAGTCTTCTTTATGAATGGCATTATTGAATATGGCTCTAGCGCCAGCATAGACACATGGAAAAAGATTTGTGCGAACAAGAAGCCAGGAGCCATGAGCTATTGAAGAAGAAGCCACGACTGTCTTGGGTTTTTTTTGGCCCACTAAGACTGTGAATTTTAAAATAAATTAATTATCAATAGCAACGATATTTGTGGCGAGTATCAATTGTCAAGAAGGAATTAAAACTTTTAACATATTTCAACAGAGTTATGGAAAGTAATTAAAAGAAGAACAAAAAATACTACCTCTCAAATTCTTCGCTATCGATGTTATTATTGAAGATGGCTCTGGCGTCAACGTGTATGTGACAACGACCACTGCACCTGCCCTGGCTTCCAGACAAAGAATGAATCCTAGAAAATCCAGATCATGGACCTATGAAGGGATGTGATGCATTGTCCGGACCAGAATTGTGCTCCAACCAGACAAACGATTGTCCGAACCAGAATTGTGGTCGACCCACAAGATTGTCCGATCTAGAATATCCTTTAAACTTGCCTGAACCAGAAGAACTAGAATTTCCTTTAAACTTGCCCGAACAACAAGAACCAGAATTCTAATCAGCCAGACCCAGTCTTGAAGAAAAGCCAGTTCAATCGTTGAAAGAAGCCACAAGGCGTTTAAACTCGGTCGACCCTGTTTTGAAGAAGAGCTTGTTCAATCCCACAGTTGGGATGGAGATCAAAGTGGTAACTAGTTTCAACTCAAATTCTCGCCAAGAAGATGACGCAGAGGACGGCCACTGATGGATTCAAAACCCTGGAAACGTAGGAGGATTGAAATCTCTAAGAAATACATTATTACCACAAACTTGAAAGGAATAGAGGTGGATTCAAAAGTATTGTAAACCTTGGCGCATACATAAGGCTTGGATACATAAATGCCAATGTAGACGTGACAAAAGCCTCTGCAGTTGCCATGGATTCGAGACAGAGGATATATCCTAGAAAATCCAGATCACAGACATAAGAAGAAGGATGCGATTGCGATGTAAACAGAATCTGTACTCTTCTATGTCCGTTGTGCTCGACCCACAAGATTGTGCAAGCCAGAATTGAATTTATTAAAATTCGGGAAGAAAACACTGTTCAATTACACAATTGGGAATACGATGACAATGAGGAGCCATCATGGTCGAATACAAAAAGCATGAAGACATAGCATGATACCCACAAGATTGTGCAAACTAGAATTGAATTTATTAAAATCTGGGAAGAAAACACTGTTCAATTACGCAATTGGGAATACGATGACGACGGGCCATCATGGTCAAATACAAAAATCTTGAAAACATGGCACGATACAGCATACAAAAAGCCTGAAAACCTAGCACGATACAAAAGCAATATACAAAAAGCCTTAGCGACACAAAACGCATGAAAACATAGCAGGATACAAAAAGCCATATATAAAAGCCCTAAAACCTAGAACTATATAAAAAGCCTGGTATGGCGGAGAAAACCGATAGTTTCCTATTAGATATAGTCATTGAATGTTCTAAAACGATATAAAGAAACTGTCACCATATACAAAAAGCCTGGTATTGCTGGAAAAATGGATAGTTTCCTCTTAGACATATTCTCTAGAAAGATACTAGCAACAACCACATTAAATTAATACTGTGTCTGAATACGCCGATAGGCGTAAATTTAAGCACATACTATAGGGAAAAACATTAGTATAAAAAGTATGTGCCTAAATTTACGCCTATCGGCAGACACATTATTAATTTAATGTGGTTGTTGCTAGTAACCGGTGCGTGCATAGACATATCTACAAAGTATTAATAGAAACAATATTTTTTGTTTAATTATAATATATAATTAATAATATTAAATATAATAATTACCATATTATTTAATTGTCCTATAACATAATATACTTAAAATATTATTAATAGAATGTTTTTTTATAGTATATATGAAAAACAGTATTAATAGAAATAATAATGTTTATTTAATTATAATATATAATAAATAATATTAATTATATTAATTACCATATCAGTTAATTAATATAAAACATAATATACTTAAAATAATATTAATACAATGTTTTTGTGTATAGTATATATGAAAAATATATGATGAAGTTAATTATATGCAATATCTATTGTTCACATGTTATAAACTAACCTAATAACAGATATGATCACAGATTCATAATGTAACCTAGCCATAATGTTCCATACCATGTTATTGATTAACCTACTGAACATATGTTCAGTATCATTAGAATGAACATATGTTCATTATCATTTATTTATTACCAAATTTTTTAATGAATATAAAACATTAAATAAAACATAAAAAAAGTAAAATATTATTAATACAATGTTTTTCCCTATAATATATATGAAAAATATATCAGGAAGTTAACTATATCCAATATTATTTATTTTATATGTTAAGCATACTTTATTATTTAATACCTTCACAAGTACTTATTTTAATATCGATTTGTAATTAATTACATGATATCATTGAAATAATTTGTCGCAATATTACAATTAGCAAGACATATCACAATGTGACAAAACCCTTGCTTAATGTCGCTAATGCAACTTAACTGTGGTAAACGTCACAATACGACAAAACGATTATTAATGTCACAATGCGACAAAACCCTTGATTAATGTCGCAATGCAACATAACTATGGTAAATGTCACATTACGACAAAACGCTTATTAACGTCACAACGTGACAAAACCCTTGATTAATGTCGCAATGCAACATAACTATGATAAATGTCACATTACGACAAAACACTTATTAACGTCACAATGTGACAAAACCCTTGATTAATGTCGATACTGTAACATAATTGGGATAAACGTCAGAATGCGACAGAACGCTTATTAAACTCCCACTCTCGCAATATTAATGTGTCACATCTTTGGCTGTGTTGACATATACCAACCAAACACTGTAACAAACCATGGTTTAATGTCGTAATGTGATATAAGCCTTGATAATGTTGCAATGAAACGTAACCTTGATAAACAACATAATGCGAGATAACATTAAGATATCTAACATAAACTGTGTTAAATGTCACAATGCGACATAATTTCCATGTTGCATTATGGGTATGTTGAGTAATGTGGTACTGTGACAATATTTAAGTCATTGTAATGTTGCACAATGATTAGGTGTAGTGAAATTTTCATGTGGTAACTATGTTTTGACATAAACGAAGGGTTATGTTTGATTGGGTTGTTTTTATATGAATATATTGCATTATGGTTATGTTAATCAATGTGGTTCATTACATTACAACAATAAAAGTAATTTCATAAGAGAATTATATGTTTAATGTATGAAGTGCTATGGTGGACCATCATAGTGAGTGAGCATCACTTGAATTGTGACATTGTTGTATGGGCATGATGGTCACTGGATTTTTGTTACATGATGACATTAATTAAATTGTTTTGTTGTAGTTGGCTTTAGTTTTATTTTGAATTTCTTATTGCATTATGAAATCGATCAAGGGCTATCTTGGATTCCGATGTTCATTGCTGCTTATGGTGTCTTGTGACATGCGGTGTATAAAAAGTCTTTATAAATTACAAGATCGTTAATTATGTTGTTTTCATTTGAACAAGGCGTGAATGTCAATTGTGGAGCAAATATGGAATATCTTTGTTATTTCAAGTGGGAATAATTGTTATATAATCTGCAATGTTTCTAGTGAGATGTTTTCGTAGACTGTAGTACTACAACAATTGTTTAATTGATGTGTATTTAATGTGAAACTAAATTATTTTCTAAGCAGTTTCACTTCCATATATTTTATGTTTTGTGATATTTATGAAAAAATAAAATTTTTTAACGAATACAAAAGGTAACAATTTCAATACAATAGTAAGCAATGCATCCATGAAAATGATGTAAAAGAATGTATGGATTGTTAAAATGAGGGAATCACAGAATTTAATTGCAACAATTACATATATTATTTTTACTGTTACTTGATGTGGTGAAATATTGTATTGATTATTTAAATTGTAATTTAAGCAACAGATATATGCAATTGTTGAAAAACATTTGAGATTATGTCAACTTAGTATAGATAGTGATCATAAATTATGTTATTGTTAGTTATGGAATATCTTTGTTATTTCAAGTGAAAAAAATGTGTTCTTTAATGTGCAATGTATGTTATCATACCGAGTTGAAATTGAATGCCAAACAGACATTATTAATGTGTCAAATATTGGACATTATTACAATGTGACATAACCATTGGCGAATATCACAATGTGACACAACCCTTGATGAATGTCGCCAATGTAACATAACATGTGACAAACGTCACAATGCGACATAATTGCCATGTTGCATTATGTCTATGTTGACTAATGTCGTAGTGTGACAATATATAAGTCATTGTAATGTTGCAGAATGATTCAGTGTAGTGAAATTATTGCATTGTTTCTGTATGAATATATTGTATTATGGTTTTTTTAATTAATGTGGTTCATTGCATTACAACATTAAAAGCAATTTCATAAGAGCATTATATGTGTAATGTATGAAGTCCTATGGTGGATCATCATAGTGAGTGAGCATCAAGTTGAATTGTGACATTGCTGTATGGCCATGGTGGTTACTGGATTTTTGTTACATTATGCCATTAATTAATTTGTTTTGTAGTAGTTGGGTTTAGTTTTTTGTTGAATTTCTTATTGCATTCTCAAATCGATGAAGGGATATCTTGGATTCTGATGTTCATTGCTGCTTATGGTGTCTTGTGACATGCGGTGTATAGAAAGCCATGATTAATTACAAGATCGTTAGTTATGTTGTTTTCATTTGAACAAGGCGTGAATGTCAATTATGGAGCAAATATGGAATATCTTTGTTATTTCAAATGCAGAAAAGTGTTCTTTAATGTCCAATGTTGGTTCCCATACTAAGTTCAGATCGAATGCCTTGTTTATTCATTTGTTGATAATGCAATCTTTGTGTGACGGTTTTGAAGATTATTCGTTTAATTGGAATTTTTACATTTTAACCGCATTATTTTTATTAATATGGAAGGACAGGAGATCATATATTAATGTACCTATCAACAGAATTGATAAAATACTTTTAGTGAATGAGGGCAAGATATGTAATATTAGTTGTACTATTTAAAAGATGTAAAATATAGTTTCCATTAAATTCTCCATAGAGCCAATAAATTTTGATGCTATACAGTACATAAATCTGTTAGTGTTCTTTAATGTGCAATGTTTGTTTCCATACCAAGTTCAGGTCGAATGCCTTGTTTATTCATTTGTTGATAGTACAATCTTTGCGTGAATGTATTTGAGATTACTGGTTTAATTGGAGTGTTTACATTTTAACCGCATTATTTTTATTAATAATGAAGGACATGAGATCATATATTAGTGTAACTATCAACAAAATTGATAAAATACTTTTAGTGTATGAGGGAAAGATATGTAATATTAGTTTTACTATTTAAAAAATGTAAAATATAGTTTCCATTAAAATATCCATAGAGCCAATAAATTTTGATAGTATAACATAACCATGAAGCAATGTCAGAAGACATCATAGGCAGCAATGAACATCAGAATCCAAGATATTTCTTACATCGATTTCAGAATGAAAAAAGAAATTCAAAATAAAAGTGAACCCAATGTGACAATGACAATTTAATTAATGGAATCGATTCTTATACATGGTAATGTTACTGCATTGATTGTTCGCTAGCAACGGTAGGCGGTGATTTGGAAGCGATGATATTTCTTTAACTCCTAAACGAGTAAGACTGAAAGTTTCCAAATCACAGTATATGAATGGAATTTCAACATTCTTGCACATCAATATATAATTTCAAAAATAACGAATCATAATGAATCATAAAATTCATTTATTTTAACGAACACACAAACCTATTTAAGCTACTCAAAAGTAAAATTAAATATACATAGTTCTTACCAACAGAAACATAGTAAATGATAAATATAATTTATTTTCTCAACACGAACAAAGTAAAACTAAACCATGAGTGAATGGCATAAGACAGCACAAGCATCAATGAACATGAGAATCGAAGACAACCCGTCATCTATTTCAGAATGTGAAAATAAATTCAAAACAAAAATAAACCCAACTACCACAAAACAGTTTAATTATTGGCATCATGTAAAAAAATCCAGCAACCAACATTACCATATTGCAGCATAAACATAACAAACCATAAAAATAATTTATTAGAACCAGCACACAAAGCTATTGAAACTACTTATAAATAAGATATAGGTTGACAACAGATTATTCAGGAATAGATCAAAATTCAAAATACTATTCAAACTTATAAAATATCTTCAACACATTTAGATAATTGTATGCAATGATAGACTGAATAAATACAATGATGCGAACTGAAAGAAAAGGGACTCTCACTATTTTTTTTATGTAGATGGTGATGACACTGGCTCAACAACTTTATTTTTTCTTGGCATGACACCACGAATTTTCTTTGATTTTTTTTCTGTATTTTTTTGTGTTTTCTTGCCAAGATCACGAATCCCGTTCTTCAACAATCTGTGGTTAGGCTCATATTTTATTGCATCCTCAAGCTTGTCATACACCAACCCAAAACCTGAAGATCTTTGTCCATACATATGAAAACCATAAATAAAAATTTGTTGTGTACCAGTAATACCAAACTTCTTCCCTATCTCTTTTTGAATTTCTGGTTTCGAAAGGTTTCCTCTTCCAGGATGTAGAATATGTATTTGAAATCGACGCCTCAACCTTGGTTCATCAATCAGGTGTCTGATGCGTACTGTGGGACGATGAGGGATTTTTTTTACATCCATTTGTTATGTAAATTTGAGGCAAATATCTGAAAAATAAAAACATATATGGTTTTATGAATTCAAACATAATGTTAACCAAATGATACAATAAACAACATTGGAGGAAATGTGGCATAAGCACTAAAACTATAAGATATAAATAACAATTAAATCATACAATACAACAAAAGTTACGTAGGTTGCATTAAATGGAAACATGCATGTTCATGGTTATATATGACGAAATCATTGACATGCCATCATGTAATCTAGCATTCAATACTGTTTTTCTGGCACATTTCATCAATACATTCACATTTAGTCCATAAAACCAAATTAAAAAAATTACATTTAGTTGTGAGGATCTTATGAAAAAAAATAGATATCTAACTATATCTTTGCTCTATCAACACATGGAAAATAATATGAAGAACAAAATTCGAAATAAATTAGTAAAAAAAATAATGGCTGCCACTATGTTTTTATGTCACAATAGAGCTTAACAAATGCTTTCCAATTGAAGTGTAATTGAACATATTGAAAAAGTGTATGTTAACATATAGGAACAAATCTTATTCTCGACAACTATATGAAAAGACAATGATTAAATAGAGATTAAACTATGTTAGTCTGTAAGTTGGTTTGTTCTCTTCCAATCTATATTTCTTCCTACCAATTCAAATAATAAGAACGAAACATGTCAATATAAATATCTATACAATAAACAATGAAGTTGTCTAATAACCTGATAGTTGTGATCTTTACGCTGAAATGGATTCCAACCGTTGTTCTTCTTTTATCCCTATTGTAGCATATGCACTTTTCGCCATTTTTGAATACCTTTCAAATGTAAATGGCGGAGATATTCGTAGACCGTCAATAGATTTTACCCTTGAAATTGCTGTGAAAGTTAAACCTTGCCTCTCTGCGATACCAATATCAATGGTTGCCTTTTGTAAAGTCAAACCTTGCGATTTGTCTATGGTAAGAGCCCAAGCCATACGCAATGGGATTTTCTTGTGATTTCCTCTAGCAATAGGTATTATTGGAACAATTTTGCGATATCTGATGTCCCATGGTAAACCAATGTAATCATCAAATGAGACCGTAGCATACATTGGAAGTTGTGGTGGTTTGGATCCATCAGAGAAAAAGATGTTTTCAACTGTCTCAAGTGCTCCATTTACCAACCCTGCTTGCACCCACAGGTTACACGTCAACATCACTCGCTGACCAGGACATAAAAGCACTTCTTGTCTAGAAAGATAGTTTCCTCTTAGACATATTCTCTAGAAAGATATAAAAAAAAGTGTCCTTTATTTATGGATTTCATTTTTTTACTTTATTTGTAACAACCTAAAAACATACTAGGCAAATCCATCATATAGGTTTTGCTAAGAGGTTGACCTCCATGGACCACGATGGGACATGGGATCCACTTTTTTACACTAGCCTTTGGGATAGATTTGAAGTAGTTATATACATTAATAACTTCATTTATATATAGAAAACTTTATTATCAATCATAATAAATATTAAATTTTCTAGAGTTTGCAATATTTTTTATTAAATGTAACTAAAATAAATACAATTATTTGAATGTTGACTAGTGTTTGGTTGCTTAGGTTAGCATCTCGATCTTTATCTCCCACATTGAAGGTTGGGTGACGTAGGGTAGGCATAGAATTTTAGCCAACACCTAATGCCTTCGTGTCAATTCAAATTAAAACCAACTTATTTACCTTTCATCACTCTTACCCACCACCAAGGTCTTTGTGTTAATTCAAAAAACCTAAATCTAAACCTATGTCATCATCCTTGCAGTGCATGGAAACCAAGTTTCTCTATACATTTATGTGTACCAAATCCACCTTGACATTGTGCAGGATGTATCACTATTCATAGCTTCAGATTCAACTAATGATCGACATTATCATGGAAACTGAAGCACTTTCAGGCATAATGCAGGTTTCATCTAGCAACAACATTCAAAAGCAATCGAAACCGCAGCGTCTAGTTGGTAAATGATAAATTAAATTAAATTAAATGAGACTGGGAAATAAAGAATTTTGTTAAATTAAAATGAATATATAAATGGTAAATATACAGAAAAAATAGAAAAGTTTTAGAAAGTGGCAAGAACATAACGTTTGGGGGAGACTTTGGTAAATGACATGGAATGGAACAGAAAATTTAGAGGAAAAGTAAAAGCACAGGGATCGAAACTGTGGCATTAATGCTGGAA
This sequence comes from Pseudotsuga menziesii, assembly GCA_001517045.1. Classification (NCBI taxonomy): domain Eukaryota; kingdom Viridiplantae; phylum Streptophyta; class Pinopsida; order Pinales; family Pinaceae; genus Pseudotsuga; species Pseudotsuga menziesii. Next base: position 30,750 of record LPNX011116330.1, on the reverse strand, counting down.
ATATTGTAATTGAACTGCATTCGTAAGGATTTAGAATATTATGAAACCGAGAGCAACAAACAGAACCTATAAGGGAATTGAGCTACCAACGACTTTATTATCCAACACAATAGAACCTATAGGGGAATCAAGCTACCAAGACATATTCTAGGCGTAATTTAAGTTTCAGCTTTCCATACATGTTCAATGCCATGGCATAATTCGGTAGGTGCCTTTCGAAATTTCACCGTTCCTTACCTCGAAAGATGTGGAAAGATTTCAAGGTCACTCGCTAAAATTTGCTGGCTTATATGTGAAGTTGTTTTTTAGAGTGCCTTATATGGGAAATCATTAAGAGTTGCTGTCATATATGAAAGGTCTTTTTCTCTAGTACCATCAATGATTTGGAGTCGAACCTGGGACATTGAGGGTGAAAAAATTTAAATTAAATTACACTAGATTTATCAAATGATTTTGTATATATAAAGAACTGACCATCATGTCATATGGCAAACCATTATAAGATAGATTTAAGGAGCATGGTATATTTTGGCCAATGGCACCATTAATCGAACAATTAGCGAGGTTTAGATGATCCTGATGGTTTTATTCAATGTTGTAATTCTATGGGAATTGAACATGTAATGTTCAAATTCAAATATGAAGGAATAGCCATCTTGAGAAGACCTTGTAAAAATTGGAAAACAACCTTCAGCAGTTTCATTTTAGGGAAGTCATGCTCATTACCTTTTGATAATAAAAGGTAAAAGAGATTGATTAATTTAAAATGTGACAAACTAAGAAAATAATTATCAAGTGAATTTGAATGTTATTAATAGAATAGCATTAATGGATAGTTTTTCTTTAAACTCTAAAAAATGGTAGAGTGCTTTATTAGCCTTAATTGAATTGCCTAGAAATAATAAAAGAACTAATAATTTGATGATGTTTATAATGAATTCTAAACTAAGATGCAAAGATAAACCAAACAGCCCAAATTAAGTCATTCATAACAAAAAAAAATACCTTATTCCCTCATATGGTAATTTAATGTTAATGGACATTAATTTAAATACAATGACACCACATTTTCTCATTCCATATAATATGAGATACCAAAAGCCTTGTTTATGTTTTTCTAGTTTATAAATATCAACTTTATCAAAATATAAATTAATTTCTAAAAAAAATCCACATTTAAGTTAAAAAACGAATTCTAAAATATCTAATATTAATGACCAAAATCTAGACAATCCACTAAACAAAGTATGGTTCATTTCTATTTAATTATAAATGATAGTAAAGATGTCTCAGTATCCGAAAATCATGGTATAAATCTATAGTTTAAAACACACAGACCATAATTTTTCACCTTTATTGAGAAAATAAAATTAAAAATCTCTAAAGGAAATTATGTAAATGTAAATCTCTAAATTATGTAAATGTAAATTAAAAACAAAACATAAACAAACAAATGGTTAAAAAGTGGAATATAACAAAGAAAGATATGATTTACTACATTTTTAAATGTATAATTAGTAATGGATTGAAAATCAATGGTTTAACAATAGTATAGGGAATATCCCAAAACAACATATGATTTGTGGTATTTTAAGATGTATACCAAATAATCAATTGAAAACTTAAATAAACTAACATGGCAATCAATTACTTATAAATGGTTAGACAATTAAAAAAAAATGGAAATAAATAAAGAAAGAAATAGGTTCTCAAAAACCTACCTATATTGAGAGTAATTATTTTTCATCTATTCATCCATATATCATATTTAAAAAAATAAAAACATCCAAATAATTACTTTTATTTAACTAAATTACTAGAAAAAACTTTTAAACCTCATACTTTATAGCATTATAAATGTTGAAATAACCAAACCTAACTTTAAAATTCAGCAATATCTAATTATAGATGTGATATTGTTCATTGACAAGATCTAAATAATAAATTACCAAGAAGCTATGCATCTATCTTATGATTAATACTAATAGAAAGATGTAACAAACCAATAGGTAGTTATAAATTTAAAGATACTTGGATATTGGCAAATTAAACAACTTATTATTTAAAATTTTGTGATTTAATATCAGTTTACAATCTAAATTACTTAATATTATGTCACATTTACAATTATGATTTTCAAGTTGTAAATTATATAAGAAATTACTATAAATCAAAACGGGAACAATGTCTTCATTTATAAGATTTACTCAACAACATAAATGATGTTAAAATATTGTTCTAAATACCAAAAACACAAGTCTTTCATTAAAAAGAATCAGGTTTGAATCCGTCAGTTACAGGACCACTTTATTATTTAAATAAAAACTATAATATTACTTTATAGCTGACAACAACATATTCGATATACATCAAGATTTTACATCCATTAAAGGATTATTTTTGGATTTGTCTAGACACTTGTGGGGCCTTTCAAATAGTTTTTACAAATATTAATAATAATATTAAATGTACTATAAAACATCTAAATATTAAATAAATTTATCTTAAAATATCTAAATATTAAATTAAATAATAAATTTAATAAAAAACTAATTGAATATGAAATCAAAAACACTTATGAAAATAGTTATCATTATGGATTGAATTTACAACCCGTATTTCATTTTTATCCAAAAGTAAAATAAAGTAAAACGGATATCTAAATGCTAAATGTCCAAAAAATAAATATAGATATGTGAAATTTCTTATAAGAAATGGTGGGGAAATGGTGGACCGGCGAAAGATGAGTGACACTATGATGACTGACATCGGAAAATTAAGTTTAAAAAAGACTAAAGATAAAGTGCAGGAGTCGAACCCGAGGTGTTGAGGGATGCAAAGATTATAATATTTAAAGATTTATCTAGAGACTTCAGTCTACATGAATCTAAATCGGGATTACAAGCCATTACAAGATTAATATGTAATCGAGAGCAAGAAACAGTTATCCTGATGTGATTTAATTGACCCAACAGAACCTATAAGCAAATTGAAGTCCCATGATTTTCAGATGTTCTAAAAAAAAACGGATAGTCAGTACCTCATCAAGAATTTATGCTTTATTTAAATGATCATAATACTTTGGGCATAATTTTTTTTTCGCTACATGTTCAATCCCGTGGCTTAATTGAGTAGATGTATTTTGGAATTTTAAGATACCTTAGGTCAAAAAGATATGGAAAGATTTCAAGGTTTCTCGCCAACATGGGAAATCATTATAAATCAAATTGGAGCACTGGTGGGATTGAACCGGCGACGACCATGATGATGTTATATTGAAGTCGAACCCATGGGATTTCAGGCCTTCTAAGGATAATATGAAAGAAATTGCCATTCATGCTAATAACATGTTCGAATAATCAAAAAAGAACAACAATAGCGGAAAGTTAGCCACTCTTTTCACATATTTAAAGCATATAAAGAGGGTTTTACTCCGCGATGTTATTCTATCGCAAATTGAACCCGCTACCTTTTCGGCCATAAACAGCAAACAAATATTTTCACATCAAAAATCTTGATATCAAATTGAATGCAATCAACAAATAAACGAAAAACAAGAAGTCAGAATCATTATGAACTGATTTGTGACATGATCTATCCTAAGAATGGTGCTAATTGAGGCTTTTGGAGATAAAGGTTTTTGTGGAAAAAATAAGTTCTATGAATTCAAGCAGTGAAATCAAATTACCTTTAGATAAACAAAAACCGACAATCAGGAATTAATGGACAGGCAAGAAAGATGATAAAGAGGCATTGTAATATTTTAACAAAGATGATTAAGTGGTATTGTGGCATTGTAATATTCAAGCAAAGATCACTCAGCTCCCTCTACGCCATTACAGAATCAAACATCTTAACTCTATTGTAAATTCCATATAATTTAAGTAAGGTAAACGAAATTAGAGGAGAAAAACCGAGTCTAACTGTTTAAAAAAGCAACGAAAGAAAATGCTTATCTGTGCAAAGATCACTAAGTTCCCTTCTACACCATTTTCATATGATCTTCATTACCTACAAATATAAATGAAACCAAAAATCCTAAATTTAAATGAATTGAAATTGTATCAAATCACTCACAGATTGAAAGATTTGTAACAAAGCATCTATCCATCCAGCAAATTTAATAATTTCTGAGTTTAAAAACAAAGGAAGGAGGAATTAAATTGCTTACCTCAACATCACTTATTTGAGAGGTCGACGTGAAAGCCATTCCTCAGCTTATGTCTCCCTTCATCTCAGTTATCACAGGTAGTAATAGATTAATAGTGACTCATTAAAAAACACAGACAGAAAAGAAACATAACATATAACACAAACATAACTTGCTCAAGAAAGCCAAACATAACATACATCACGCTCAAACATAACAGAGACCACACACAAACAAAGCATAAAAGACAACACCAAACAGCGCCGGAGAGGAGAAGAAAAATCAAAAAGCACATGGGGAAGATAAAACTCAACCAAAAATAAGCACGAGGAGAATGTTTAAACAAGGATTTGTTTATTATTTTATAGGTCATTGTAGGTTTCCATGTCCCAACGGTAAATAAAAATCCCCATTTATAGCCATTGGGCATATCATTGGATGTATCAAGTTTGTCAGGATGAAATGTAATTGCTAAAATATTTCCTCATTTATGGCCATTGAAGGTATAAGCTTGTATTGTATGATGGAAAGATCGTAAAGACTTTGAAATATATATTTATGTTAAAACTTTTAAAAAATCTAATTTATATTGATGTTTAAATAGGCTATTAAAATTTATTATAAATTATATAAATCAAATTAGATTCATTTTTAAATTGGCTATTAAAGTTTATTTTAAATAGTATACATTTTTAATTTATATTCATGTTAAAATTATTTATGAAATTTTGTTTTAATTAATAAAATTATGTTATCCTTTTCTTAAAGAAAAAGTTAAGTAGCAAAAATATTATATCAGGCAATTATATAAATATATAAACCAAAGATAATGATGGATCTCTTTCCATGTCATAATTATGCTATGAAATGGCTCTTAATATTTAATGAGAAGTTTAAGGTTTAGCAAAACATTTACATCCATCATTTGCCCCTTTAAAGGTTAAGTATCAAAAATTTCACATTAGGCAATTATATAAATGTATAAAGTCAAGATAATGATGACTCTCTTTCGATGTCATCATTATCCTCGGAAATGGACCCTAACATTTAATGAGAAGTTTAAGGTCTAACAAAACATTCTCATCCATCATTTGCCTCTTTAAAGGTTAAGTAGCAAAAATTTCACATTAGGCAATTATTTAAATATATAAACCGAAGATAATGATGACTCTCTTTCGATGTGATCATTATCCTCGGAGACGGCCCCTAATATTTAACGAGAAGTTTAAGGTCTAGAAAAACATTCCCATCCATCATTTTCTTCTTTCTTTATTAAGCTCGTAAGATCTTTTACATTTGAGATGACAAGGACCAATCACATGTTAGCAATATAAAGGATGCTAGTTATGAAATTGTTTTCATTGCTTAGACATTACTTGGCCATGTCAGGAAGAGGGAGGTATACACACTATTATAATGAGGGAGGTCTACACACGATTATAATTAGGTTCAATTAGGAAGAGAGATTGTTTCAAAAGGTTATTTATTCTCAATGCGGTTTACAAGATTTATGATTTTAATAATTTAACAATTAGACAAAATGATTCACTTATATCTTTACCTTGCACACCTAGTATTGAAATTACAAGTACATGTTAGAAAGTATTGGGGTCAGTCATATCACGTGAACATGTCATTTTGGCCTACATAATTCTTGAAAAAATATTCATTTCTATGTTTTTAATTTAAGTATTTATATTGAAAATAGTTCTTCTAACATTTATCTCCATACTTAGCTATTTTTACAACGATGCACTTCCTACAATACAGTAATCCCAATACAACAAAGAGATAAATGTGTGTGGGAGGCCCACCTTGAATCTGACGGAACCCAGTACCCATGTATAATAATATGGTAAGACTTCTTACAACAACGGAGGGTGCCACAAAACGACAACTCATCCTAGAGCTCGCCAAAACTGGCTACGCTCACATGATATAAACAAATCCAACCATCTAGTTGTCCCCATCGTGTCTGCATGTCGGCTCCTCGCTAATACTACCAAGCCTCATCCACAAGCTACATATTGTTCGTCTAATGAAAATTGTTGTATCTCACTTCGTTTCTCTATCACTGTGTCCAACGCTGCTACCGAT
>LPNX011116330.1:0-15831 GCA_001517045.1 Pseudotsuga menziesii | reverse complement strand
TGGTAGTAGATGCCTTGAATTAAAGACAACAGATAGGCATAATTTTTGAAGTTCAATGGGATTTGAGGACGGTGATTGAGATGTGCTTCAATGAAGACAAGCGGTACCAAGAAGTATGCAAATTCTATTACATAGGAATTATTGCAAAAAGGAATAAGTTAGAAAGTATAATGACTACCGCCTATCTCGATATGGGGTGTTACTATGGAGGAATTGAACTTATGTGCTAAACTATAAGGAGTAGAAAAGGCTAGTGTTTCATAAAGTGCAAAATATTCTCTTGTTCCCAAAAGCCATTATACCAAAGGAATGATAAAAAATATGAAGTAACAATACGAGTAGCCAATATTGAAGTTAGAAATCAATACTTATGTGACCAAGTGTTTAGAATGTCAACAAATGAAGGTGGAAGTGGGGATGTTGAACTTCCCTAAAGCCTATTGAAAATAGGAATATATATCCTTGGACATCATATCTATATTACCAAGTACTTTTAGGGGTAACTACTTCATGTTGGTAGTAGTCAACCATGTAACTAAGTTTTCCCTTTTAATTCTAGTCAATATTACTCATCTAGCATGCGATATCACCTACACCTTCATCTAGAGGTTGCGTTGTGTGTCGAAATAAATTGTGATAGAGCACAATTCCAAGTTCACTTCTAAGTTTTGGTATATTTTGTTTTGTGGGATACTCATGACACAAGGATTTAATGTAGCCTACCATCCATAGACAAATTGTCAAATGAAAAAGGTCAATTGAAGTTTGGAAAAGATACTTAAAATGTATGTAATGAATCCAACGAGTTTGGAGAACTACGTTCCCTTAGTGTATTTTTCGTACAACAATGGCTATCACCATTCTCAGTAGAAACATTGATTTGAGGTATTGTATGGAAGTAAGGGTAATTGATGAATCATTAGGCACAACCTAGTATCACAAGTCGCTGCTGCACAACTAACCCAAGGAAGTGGCACCCTAGAAAATATCGGCACTATAATAAAGCATGTATAACAATGTCTAAAGATCACATAGGATAGGCATAATAGCTATTTAGATCATAATTAACCTTCCAAGATGTATAAATAGTGTTTCTTCAAGTCAATCTAGAAAGAAGCCCTCTACAACTAGGAAAATGGGAGAACTTGGACAAAGATATTGTTGAGATTTTGATTTTTTTTCTTAGATGTTTTTTGTTTCTTGCAAATTGATCTTTCCCTCTCATGTGATGACTCAAGATGTTTCCCATGTATCCTTTCTTATGAAATATGTTCCTATCCCTAACCATTTGTGGGAATATTGCTTCTACATAGATGATGAACATAAAAGAGTTTCTTGTTGATCCCCTTATAATTTTTGTTACTAAACAAAGGCACTAATGGAATAGAGTCATAGAGTGGGTCAAGATATATTGTAGCACTTGGAATATGACACATGGTCATTAGAATCAAATATTAGAAATCCTTACCCTCGTTTGTTTAATGATGATTCGACATCGAGGTCGTAGCCATTTTTTAAGGGGGAGGATTGTGACATCCCTAATATATGACCACTATGTGGATCTCGATTCTCATAAATGGTTAATTATTATGCATCTTGTGGTGGTTATTATGATATTATGTTTAGGAATCAATGTATCCGTTTTATCTGTTGATTTTAACTGACATTTATCCTTGAAAGATGTGTTTACATTAGGATTGTAATGAGTATTCACTTAACTAAAAATTCGCTAATAGTAATGTTGAGTAGGATGTATGTGCAGGATGTATCACTATTCTGCTCTTACCAAATCCACCTTGACGTTGTGCAGGATGTATCACTATTCTGCTCTTACCAATCAGGTTGTCTTAAATGGCTAAGCCTCTTTGATAAACTAATTTTTCTTTGCGAAGTCATATCTAATGTTAAGGATTCTTCCATAGCTACAAACATGGTATACTTTGAGGCAATTCTATGGGGCCTTATAAGTTGTAAAATAAACAATATTCCCGATATTCACAATATTGTTATACAACTATACGGGGTAGGTCTTTGTAGTCGATGAAGGGCATCCCTTGCTTTATTAGGGATCGAGTATATTTTTTTCAATAGGTTGAAATTTATTTGAAGAAAGAAATGTTTTATCGTCCTCCTCCTTCCATGCACACTCTCATTCTGTAAGAAGCTCATCGTCCTTTGTCCTATTTAGTTTATCAGTGGGAACTAAATCAAAAATTTAAATCTATCAATCTCAACTTGAAAATGTTGCACCATTTTGTGACTTTTTTTCTTCTAGTGGTCATATCGTTTCAAGGAGAAAGTGGGGTTGCAAAGTACAGTGAAGAGGAATACCATTCAAGTGAACTGTTCGGATATAGTGCTTGATATAGAACAATTGGGAAATATACGCACCATTCGAAACGGTAAATATACTGAGTACACTATCTAGAAATATATAAAATAAAGATTGTGAATTACATTTTCTCTCAACGTCAGTAAATCTTGCTTGCTCTTGTGAACAGGTGTGTAATGTCCCTGTAGGACCTAAATGCGAATGAGTGCGGAAAAAAGGTAAAGGTTTTTTTTTCTTCTTTCTTTTCCTTTATTACTGTAAAGAGGTTCAGCCTATTAGCAACAACTTACAAGAAATCTTAATTTATTGTGTCAGAGACCATGTGCACTATAGGGGAGTTTGTCCGGTGCTATTAACCGTACACCAACAACATTATCTGAAAGAATTCTGGTCATATATATATAACAACATTACAACGACCATTTTCTTTTGTTACTATTTATGTTGTTAGAACTTACTATCATTTTCACCATATGAGGCAGTACCATATCTTTTCTTTGTATTTAAACATTCATAAAAGGGTCACTCCCCTATTTATATCATAACAGATAAAGAGATTGACCAAAACATCCAAGAACATAAAAAAAATAGCATACATCAAAACACATATACACAACAAGGCACGGATATACGTGGTTCACCTCGTCCACAAGGCTACGTCCACCAAAGGTTAGTTCTTCCTCTTTATTCATCAATTTAAAAACCACTGCTCAGGGTGTACAATCTTCATCATAAAAGAAGTGCCGTCAGCTTCTTATACAGAGAATAAGGAACCTCGACCTGAGGCCCACAAAATTTAAACAACAATTAATTGCATGTCAAAACCAATACACAGGTCTGTTCCATCATGAGGATTAGATGATATTCCGAATCTTCGGAAGCCATGAATTCAATTGCAATGATCTCCAGATCAAAGTATGATCTTCATTTGCCTTGCAAGTTTCAATCCTTAAATTCTTTTATCAACCAATAAAAGGTGTTGTAGATTCAAGTTCCTTTGTCAAGCATTTCATTTATACTATAAAATCAAGTGTATCAGAGTGCTTTAATCATTTAGTGCACTTATGCCATAAAATCCAAACATAGTCAAGAGTGAGGGTTGATTAGCACTCATTGGTCACTTAACATATGCTGTATATACAATTCCTGGATAGAGACCTACTCTCTTGTGTACACACACTATGTATATCTAGCAATGTATATAGAATCAAGGTTAGTGAACTGTTTTTAATGAAAAGTATGCATACACACTGTATAAAATAATAATAATAGAGACCCATGTTTTCTATGTGTATTTTACTTACTGGGTATATAACCAGTTTTAAAAGAACCGTTTTTCTGTATGCATTGCTCACCTATCAATTTCGAAAACAAAACGAAGGCCGCCTCTAATTTAACCTGTTTGACGTGTTAAACACACAGAGGTATCACCCTGACTTGAGAGGGCAATCAGGATTCTCTCAGCGCAGACATTAATATACTCATGTTCTATAGGCATACAGTCTCTAGACACTGTGTATATACAACGTACACATGTAACCTCATGTCTGCATAATTGCGCGGACATCTGCGCCCTAGGATCAGTAAGGCCATCTAAAATGGGTGTAAGGAGGGGAGGCACACGAACATGAACCTGCGACCTCTCCCACATGATGCCACACTCTATCACGGGGGCATAACCCCATCGTTTATTAGTAATAAAAAATATAGTGGCTCAAACACACTCTGTGTGTGCATAATTTGTAGCTACTCTAGCTTTTATCTTAGGTTTCAATGCAACCACAAAACCCTACCGGGTAATGAACCAAAATAATAATAAAGGATAAAAACAGCTTGGATTCTCATCTGATAACTAAAACAAACAACTGCCCTCAAAAATTCAGCAAGTCAGCTCTGCTGTCACAAAACCAAGCAAACCCAATGGCCGGGTCCAGATCAGAGTTGCATAGAATTAATCCATTCAAAAACATGATAAGGTCTAAAATGGATACCCATAAACTCAAATATTTCGAGCTGATGCTTTCATTAAGGAATGAATCTATGTGCACAAGGAAAAACGCCCAGTTAAAGCAATCTCTCTCCAACACGCAGCAATTTTTAATTCATGTATAGCGTCTTCTTAGGTCTAGGGATTTCCTGTAGGCGGCAGTAACACACCCAAAATGCAGGCAACAGGATCTTACCTATACCTGTGACTAAAACAACAGTTAAATAAAAAAAGGGGATCCTACATATCCCTAACGCCTTCAGATCTAGAACCGCAATACCATCAATACAGTGATGGACACATCTTTGACAATCTAGCGCTGGTTCAATCAGTAGCTAAAACCAAACATTGAATAGCAGGAAATGTGTTCAGGGAAAAACAAACGTTATGGTAAAATCAGTCGGATCTGTCAATTTACCAGCAATCGCTATGGTAAAACTCTGAAACATTAAAAGACAGCAAAAACACTATCTGGCCAAAAGTGGCATGCGGTATTAAAACATAATTATAACAATAACACCATAAATCATTATGATACAAGTTCTAAGGCGTATAGGGCAGAATACTAATTACCAAATACTGGTGCACTACACCCCAGAATCGCCATGGCTTGGCTCTGCTTTGTCAGAGTTCCACCAGTGATCCCTTGCAAATACTCACCCCAACCTCCCGGAGGTCGCGCCAGAGGTCTTCCCCCCCCCCTTCAATATCACGCCAATATTCTTTTTTAAATCTCCTCAATTGATGCCTGTCGAGGGTGCCTCCTTTCCAAAAGAAAAATCCCCTCTTCATATCAAGCCTACGCCCTTTCATCCTCTCCTGCCCTGGTAGGTTTCTGCCATGCGTGCCTGCAGATCCCTGTAACGCTTCCCATAACGCTCATTTCTTCCATCTAGGTGAGTAATCAACGCCTGAAAAATGGCGAACTAAACAATGGGGCCTTTACTAGCTGCATAAAATAGCTGAAAGGAATCAACAAAAATGCCTCCTCAGTATTTGACCCTAGTCCAGGCGTTTTTTGATAACGCCTTCACATTTATTTCCTTAAAATCCGGGCTGGAATCAATCATAAATCTTTTTTTATAAGCAGCATTCGTTCCAGCATTAAAAACATAATTCCCAAGGCAGATTTACTACTTCGTCCAAAGTATCGAAATGCCTGCACTAATTTCTCAAATCAGCTACAACATTTATTTTGTACACAGTCAGTAGCCATTTTATTTTTTGGGCGGCCCTAGGGCTAGATGCAATCAACCATACCAATAATAATAAACATAATGCATCAAATCTTTTAACTTAGAGAAGACTTGCCATGCAATGCCGTATGCTCATAAGTACCATTTTATGAAATATAATGTTTGAAATATATATATATATATATATATATATATATATATATATATATATATATATATATATATATATATATATATATATATATATATATATATATATATATATATATATATATATATATATATATATATATATATATATACTCTTCATAAATATGCTCTAAACATATATCTCCGAATAATAACGTTTTCCTTCTTACATATATAAATCATATATCCTCGAGATTATTTGACCACGTAATGTTCCATGATTACATGTATACGATTACATGTATATTCTATGACATAACTCAAATGTTCTCAGTCATTATATGCCTCTAATATATATCTATATGTTTTCCCCATACATAGCTTTCCCCCAATATATAGATGTATATAATATTATATAATTATAAAAGGTTACACTATTATAAGTGTTTTCTTACATATAATGTATGTAGGCATGAGGTTTGCATCACCTCATTAAGAGTTCAACATATAACATCCAATGTATGTATGCCTCCAGCCCATATATATTTATATAGTTCTTCATTATCATGTATGTAGATTCCGTTGTTTATAAAAGGTTTATAACTCTCCATGATCATATGTAACTATATATGTTCCATTCATATATCTATATATATATCTCCCATATATATATATGTAGTATTCCTCATTATTTTACATGAAAGGTTCTATATATAATTTATATATATATGTATGGAATCTATTTCACCATGTGATGATTTTAGGTAACATTACATGTTCCTCACATGTATACCTTCGTCATACATATAATGTTCTTCACTGATATGATAATGTTAAAATGTCTCAAGTTTTCTTGATTGATTTTGTAGCAGGAGTAGCCTCATTGTGGTGAGGGCTTTCTTTCCCTCACGGATACGTTTATGATCCATTTTCTATTCTTAAAATCGCACTTAGGTCTTCCGGGTGTGAGGGGGACATTACATCCTTTACCCCTAGAATTAACACAGTCCTCGGTGTTACTTGTTTTGTCATGCTTGACCTTACTAGCCCTCTTCGCTTATGTTCACACTCTGGTGAGCGAAACATCCAAGTCTGGTTTTAACCAGACCTATGAAGACTCATGATCAAAACTTACATACTTTAGTATTTATAAGAATGAGGATTGCATTGTGTTTCTCAACTTGAACATTGCTTTAGATTTTTATCCCATCAACAATCAATGTAAAAACCAAAATTCAGCATAATTCAATTTCATCATTCCTTCACATTCACGCATGTAACCGTTTAGTGATTTGGAAAGCTGCTATCACAACTTTCTTTTTCCTTATCCTTTGAACTCTTCTTGGAGTTAAATTTTTGGGTGGAATTACATTTATTGCTGAGGTTACTCTCCCTTCTTACCACCAGTCAAAAGTTTTCTCCTCAGCGACATCAGACAGCATCCTGTCTTCCAGATGTCCAGTTTTGCCTAGGTCTTTTCTTGCCACACCATGCGCCTAACACCGATGTGCTCATGCGGCAATCACTTGCCTAACACCATTGTGCTCTTGTGGCGTACATGTCTAACACTGATGTGCTCACGCGGCAATCACTTTCCTAACACCATGGTGCTCTCGCAACATGCAAATTTTTCTTTAGTATAGATTTCACTTTAAGAATCATAATGCACACCCCTGGGTGCTTCGCATGACTTTCACCGTCATTGTCCCGACTTGTAAGTCAGCTATATGGTTAGTCAAACATCTGTCAATAACTCACAATTTTATCAACTAATTCATAAGTTGCAGCGGCTTAATCATCACTTATGAGTGAGATAACCTCGTAATTTAACTAGGAATTAATCCTTACACATTTTTGCGCAAGTTGAGCGCATTGTATTTATGCAGGCAGATTTATTTATTTATTTATTTATTTATTTATCGTAGTGCATGCTACTTGTAGCACTCATCATCATCATGGTGAAACCTGCAATGTCAATATAAACCAAATAATCCACAGTTGAATCCTTGGTTCATAAAGCCTAAAGATTCGACAATCAGTATTTCTTCAACTCATTATCTAGGCAGCGAATACCTTTTCCTACCAGTCAATCCTAACTGATAATGTTCTTGTTCATCCAAATACAAGCTTTTATATTTAGTGCAATATAGCGAGAAGCATTATATTTTTAAGCACAAGATACTTTACCATTTCACTTTGGCTATACCCTAGCCAAATTTCATAAGTAATCCAATTTAACTTCCATTCGATTATTTAGTTGTGGTCCAATTAGGACTTCCACAATTCACCACCTGCAAAATTCCAATGCTCTATGAGTTACCATAACATACATGAAATGTCATTTCAACATAAAAAAAAAACAGCATAGTATCTACTTGACATATTCTTTTTTCTAGAGCCCCGGAAGCTCCTCCTCAAACACCACTTTCATATCTCCAGGCGTACTTGATGTTCCACGCCCACTCGCTCAATACCATTTCCATGAGGTAGCTTGAAATTCCCCATGCTCCATATCTTATCATCAAGGTATTTCTACCCAAGCCCTCTAGGCCTTGAGCTACTTACATTACACATTCAACATAGCTTGATGCGTATATAGATCATCACAAGAGATTCTACTATACTAGAATTTTTCCCATAATTTTCTATTCTTAACATAAGAAATTATTGAAGCTATGCCTTTTCCAAATTTCAATATAACTAAACAAATGTTAGTAATCCTCATAATAAGCAGCGAATCATACAGACTCCAAATGTTAACATTTCTACTAAGAATTCCACTTTTTCCTTTGGTCCTCATGTGATGCTGCTTCTTGTAGCCATGCGCACCTACATTACCTGCTCACAAATTCTTGCCCAAAAATAAGTGGTGTCTTAACTCATATACAAATTATATGATAACATGTTTTTATTCGACTGTGACAAAATATGCATGTGTATCCTACAAAGGCTTTACTTCCTCTGTAATATCTTTCTTGATGCATTTATATGATGCAATCAATCTTACTAGACACAATTTCCACTTGTACTTCACTCATCACTAAGTAAGTAAAACAATATAAGTATCACTTGCTTAGAGTTGTTGCGACAAACCTAATTTTGTCCTCTTTTCTCATTTTCCAAATTAGATGACTAAGCTTTCCTGTACACAACTAACTTCATGTGTTACACATAATACTTAGAAACCTGTGCAAAGAGTTCAGCAATATTTTCTTTTATAGTGTGTACTATAATATCACCAAATCAAATCACAGAGTTGACAACACACCTGCATGTTGATGAGTCCATCAGGTCCGAGCGTTTTAACTTTGCTCTGATACCATATGTAATTTCCCTGTAGGACCTGAATGTGAATGAGTGCGGAAAAAAGGTAAAGGTTTTTTCTTCTTCTTTCTTTTCCTTTATTACTGTAAAGAGGTTCATCCTGTTAGCAACAACTTACAAGAAATCTTAATTTATTGTGTCAGAGACCATGTGCACTATAGGGGAGTTTGTCCGGTGCTATTAACCGTACACCAACAACATTATCTGAAAGAATTCTGGTCATATATATATAACAGCATTACAACGACCATTTGCTTTTGTTACTATTTATGTTGTTAGAACTTACTATCATTTTCACCATATGAGGCAGTACCATATCTTTTCTTTGTATTTAAACATTCATAAAAGGGTCACTCCCCTATTTATATCATAACAGATAAAGAGATTGACCAAAACATCCAAGAACATAAAAAAAATAGCATACATCAAAACACATATACACAACAAGGCACGGATATACGTGGTTCACCTCGTCCACGAGGCTACGTCCACCAAAGGTTAGTTCTTCCTCTTTATTCATCAATTAAAAAACCACCGCTCAGGGTGTACAATCTTCATCATAAAAGAAGTGCCGTCAGCTTCTTATACAGAGAATAAGGAACCTCGACCTGAGGCCCACAAAATTTAAACAACAATTAATTGCATGTCAAAACCAATACACAGGTCTGTTCCATCATGAGGATTAGATGATATTCCGAATCTTCGGAATCCATGAATTCAATTGCAATGATCTCCAGATCAAAGTATGATCTTCATTTGCCTTGCAAGTTTCAATCCTTAAATTATTTTATCAACCAATAAAAGGTGTTGTAGATTCAATTTCCTTTGTCAAGCATTTCATTTATACTATAAAATCAAGTGTATCGGAGTGCTTTAATCATTTAGTGCACTTCTGCCATAAAATCCAAACATAGTCAACAGTGAGGGTTGATTAGCACTCATTGGTCACTTAACATATGTTGTATATACAATTCCTAGATAGAGACCTACTCTCCTGTGTACACACACTATGTATATCTAGTAATGTATATAGAATCAAGGTTAGTGAGCTGTTTTTAATGAAAAGTATGCATACACGCTGTATAAAATAATAATAACAGAAACCCATGTTTTCTGTGTGTATTTACTTAGTGGGTATATAACCAGTTTTAAAAGAACCGTTTTTCTGTATGCATTGCTCACCTATCAATTTCAAAAACAAAACGAAGGCCGCCTCTAATTTAACCTGTTTGACGTGTTAAACACACAGAGGTATCACCCTGACTTGAGCGGGCAATCAGGATTCTCTCAACGCAGACATTAATAGACTCATGTTCTATAGGCATACAATCTCTAGACACTGCGTATATACAACGTACACATGTAACCTCATGTCTGCATAATTGCGCGGACATCTGCGCCCTAGGATCAGTAAGGCCATCTAAAATGCATGTAAGGAGGGGAGGCACGCGAACATGACCCTGCGACCTCTCCCACATGATGCCACACTCTATCACGGGGGCATAACCCCATCGTTTATCAGTAATCGAAAATCTAGTGGCTCAAATGCACTCTGTGTGTGCATAATTTGCAGCTGCTCTAGATTTTATCTTAGGTTTCAATGCAACCACAAAACCCTACCGGGTAATGAACCAAAATAATAATAAAGGTTAAAAACAGCTTGGATTCTCATCTGATAACTAAAACAAACAACTGCCCTCAAAAATTCAGCAAGTCAGCTCTGCTGTCAGAAAACCAAGCAAACCCAATGGCCGGGTCCAGATCAGAGCTGCATAGAATTAATCCATTCGAAAACATGATAAGGTCTAAAATGGATACCTAGAAACTCAAATATTTCCAGCTGATGCTTTCATTAAGGAATGAATCTATGCGCACAAGGAAAAATGCCCAGTTAAAGCAATCTCTCTCCAACACGCAGCAATTTTTAAGTCATGTATAGCGTCTTCTTAGGTCTAGCGATTTCCTGTAGGCGGCAGTAACCCACCCAAAACGCAGGCAACAGGATCTTACCTATGCCTGTGACTAAAACAACAGTTAAATAAAAAAAGGGGATCCTACATATCCCTAACGCCTTCAGATCTAGAACCGTAATACCATCAACAAAGTGATGGACACATCTTTTCCGATCTAGCGCTGGTTTAATCAGTAGCTAAAACCAAACATTGAATAGCAGGAAATGTTTTCAGGGAAAAACAAACGTTGTGGTAAAATCAGTCGGATCTGTCAATTTACCAGCAATCGCTACGGTGAAGGCTTTGGTAGAATTAATTGGACCTGTCCATTTACCAGCAATCGCTATGGTAAAACTCCGAAACATTAAAAGACAGCAAAAACACTATCTGGCCAAAAGTGGCCTGCGGTATTAAAACATAATTACAACAATAACACCAGAAATCATTATGATACAAGTTCTAAGGCGTATAGGGCAGAATACTAACTACCAAATACTGGTGCGCTACACCCCAGAATCGCCATGGCTTGGATCTCCTTTGTCAGACTTCCACCAGCGATCCCTTGCAAATACTCACCCCAACCTCCTGGAGGTCGCGCCAGAGGTCTTCCCCCCCCCTTCAATATCATGCCAATATTCTTTTTTAAAGCTCCTCAATTGATGCCTGTCGAGGGTGCCTCCTTTCCAAAAGAAAAATCCCCTCTTCATATCAAGCCTACGCCCTTTCATCCTCTCCTGCCCTGGCAGGTTTCTGCCATGCGTGCCTGCAGATCCCTGTAATGCTTCCCATAACGCTCATTTATTCCATCTAGGTGAGTAATCAGCGCCTGAAAAATGGCGACCTAAACAATGGGGCCTTTACTAGCTACGTAAAATAGCTGAAAGGAATCAGCAAAAATGCCTCCTCAGTATTTGACCCTAGTCTAGGAATTTTTTGATAACGCCTTCACATTTATTTCCTTAAAATCCGGGCTGGAATCAATCATAAATCTTTTCCTATAAGCAGCATTCGTTCCAGCATTAAAAACATAATTCCCAAGGCAGATTTACTACTTCGTCCAAAGTATCGAAATGCCTGCACTAATTTCTCAAATCAGCTACAACATTTATTTTGTACACAGTCCATAGCCATTTTATTTTTTGGACGGCCCTAGGGCTGGATGCAATCAACCATACCAATAATAATAAACATAATGCATCAAATATTTTAACTTAGAGAAGACTTTCCATGCAATGTTGTATGCTCATAAGTACCATTTTATGAAATAATGGTGACCTAAACAATGGGGCCTTTACTAGCTACGTAAAATAGTTGAAAGGAATCAGCAAAAATGCCTCCTCAGTATTTGACCCTAGTCCAGGCGTTTTTTGATAACGCCTTCACATTTATTTCCTTAAAATCCGGGCTGGAATCAATCATAAATCTTTTGCTATAAGCAGCATTCGTTCCAGCATTAAAAACATAATTCCCAAGGAAGATTTACTACTTCGTCCAAAGTATCGAAATGCTTGCACTAATTTCTCAAATCAGCTACAACATTTATTTTGTACACAGTCCGTAGCCATTTTATTTTTTGGACGGCCCTAGGGCTGGATGCAATCAACCATACCAATAATAATAAACATAATGCATCAAATCTTTTAACTTAGAGAAGACTTGCCATGCAATGCCGTATGCTCATAAGTACCATTTTATGAAATATAATGTTTGAAATATATATATATATCTATTTCCAATATATATATATATATATATATATACTCTTCATAAATATGCTCTAAACATATATCTCCGAATAATAACGTTTTCCTTCTTACATATATAAATCATATATCCTCGAGATTATTTCACCACGTAATGTTCCATGATTACATGTATACGATTACATGTATATTCTATGACATAACTCAAATGTTCTCAGTCATTATATGCCTCTAATATATATCTATATGTTTTCCACATACATAGCTTTCCCCAAATATATAGATGTATATAATATTATATAATTATAAAAGGTTACACTATTATAAATGTTTTCTTACGTATAATGTATGTAGGCATGAGGTTTGCATCACCTCATTAAGAGTTCAACATATAACATCCAATGTATGTATGCCTCCAGCCCATATATATATATATATAGTTCTTCATTATCATGTATATAAATTCCGTTGTTTATAAAAGGTTTATAACTCTCCATGATCATATGTAACTATATATGTTCCATTCATATATCTATATATATATCTCCCATATATATATATATATATGTAGTATTACTCATTATTTTACATGAAAGGTTCTATATATAATTTATATATATATGTATGGAATCTATTTCACCATCTGATGATTTTAGGTAACATTACATGTTCCTCACATGTATACCTTCGTCATAGATATAATGTTCTTCACTGATATGATAATGTTAAAATGTCTCAAGTTTTCTTGATTGATTTTGTAGCAGGAGTAGCCTCATTGTGGTGAGGGATTTCTATCCCTCACGGATACGTTTATGATCCATTTTCTATTCTTAAAATCGCACTTACGTCTTCCGAGTGCGAGGGGGACGTTACAAGGTGCTTGTTATAGACGGAAAGTTGCAAAGAGTTGTCTCCGCAACATTTTTCATACCAGACTCAGCAATTACTAGCTGGATATAATGTTGCTCGATATAGAACCACTCGATGAGGTAAATATACATAATACACTATCTAAAAATATATAGAATCATGGTTGTGAATTACGTTTTTTCTTAACATCAATATGTCTTGCTTTTCTTCCAGCCGAAGTAAGTAATTAAGTAATTTTAATATCATAATATCCCTCAAATGTACCCCTTTAAATAAAGGTCGGAAAAGACCTATTTAACTAAACGCTTAGAACACTGATGTTCAACTCTGATGGTTTTATAGAACAACCCATAAACCTCATAATAGTGTTGATGTAAACCCCATTGCTAAATCCTTCATACTACAGTACATACTTTTGTCTTTGTCATGTCGCACGTAGGTCCACATTTTTATGGTGCTTGTCTAAGAGGAAAATTTGTAGAACGAGCATGCGATTTATTACTTTTTTAAGGATCTTTTTGGGTTCTCGTGATTCTGATTAGTAGACTTCATGATGTGTGATTTTAGCCTCAAAAGCGATTTCATCATGTGAGGGATCGAAGGCTCTATATCCAGGGAGGTATTATGCCACAAGAACGTCAACAAAGTGCACAACAAGGACGGTATTAACGCACAAGAACATCAAGAAAGTGGTGATGTGTGACATCCATATAGTATAACCATCCGTGTCCATTAATTTATGGTTTTATTGTTCATATTTTGAATTTTTATGCACTTAAATAAAACGTTGCTTCCAAATGTTGTTTGTTTTTCCCCAAAATACCTTGTTGTGAAAAGAAAAGCCTTCTCGAGTTCTCCCCATCTCCAGGAAACAAATTTTTAATGCTTCATTTTTTGAAGCTATACTTTAAGTTTCTTAGGTTCATGCTAAAGTATAAATCTTTAATAGAAATTATTTGACACATTGTTGTGCTAAAGAACAGACATGAACGATTTGACGTCATAATAGGAGACCTCGTAGATCCTATGGAAGGAGACCCTTGTTATTAATTCTACATAAAATCTTTCGATGAGCTTGTTCTAAATCCAAAGCTGAGCCACAAATTATTGTTTTTTACTGAGCTATAACATCACAATAAAATGGCTCAAATTGTTATAGAAACTATTTCTTGAGAGTCTTCTTTTGCTACGTCAAGCTGTACATCAATTAGGAAGATAAAGAATAGATTGATAATAATAAGGAATCCTTGTAGCAGTATTGTTTAGGTCTAGGCCTCTCATTGATAATTGCTAAATAGATCAAATCCGAGGATAAATATCAAGTTAGAGGAACCTTTGATTTTGAGAGTACCCAATCACTAAAGTTTCTGAAATGAACACAGGCCAACCAATAGTGTCATAGAATACGAATTCTAACACTGTTAGAATACGACATAGCTACAGCTCACAATCTTCTCAATTTTGACAATTTTTCTTTAAATTTAAAATCAAATTAGCAGAATCGCCTTCAAAAACTATGTAGGGTTCAATGTGAGGGCTCAATACCCCAATGTCTATGCATGTATGCCGAGAAAACGTCAGTCACTGTAGCTCTCGATTCCGAGTTGACGATAGATTTTAAAATAGAATTAACAAGTGCATTGGGTATAATCAACTAATGTGCTCATGTACTTGAGAGGTACAACGGAATAGCGATTGCCCTGTTGTTTTGATGGATTTGTTTCATTGCTCTACTTTGTCCTCGCTCTGTTTCGAACAACTTCACCTCAAATAAACTACCTTATCAGTAAGAAAGAAAATATGTATTTTATTTTGGTGAATCCTTCAGAAAAAGAAATTCAATATAAATATCTAAAGTCTTAGGAAATTCAATATAAATATCTAAAATCTTAGGAGAATGTTTGTATAAAATAGATTCCATCCAAATTTGGCAAGAACTACCTTATTAATAAGAAAGAAAATATGTATTTTATTTTGGTCAAATTTTTGGGAAAAGAAATTCAATATAAATGTCTAGAATCCTAGGGAGAATGTTTGCATAAGATAGAGTCCTTCCAAATTTGGAAAGAATTCTTTTCTAAGCTTCGCTTAACCTATGAGTGACTCTTCCAATTAGCTAATTCTTAATTCAATTACGGAAATCACTCTGGATGGACTATGACAGGTTGGACCCGCAGGCATCTAAATGGACACGGAGGTATCCTCATCCCTATGCACCCAAGACATCCCCTATTTTTTATCTTGTGTATTAACCATATTTCATAGAAATTGGTCAAATAAAATTAAACGTGTGATTGAACAGATGTGGCGTCGGCTGACATTCAATTATCTTTCATTA
>LPNX011116329.1:101235-114141 GCA_001517045.1 Pseudotsuga menziesii | reverse complement strand
AAGCTGTGATATTGTTTTCAGTTTGCTTCTTTCTGGTTTGAAGTTCCTTCCAAAATAACTTGGGGTTGTTTTTCCCAAGGAAGATTAGTTCTTCCCTTCGTGAGATCATGAAATTAGCTTTTTTCTTTCTTAAAATCTGCTTGTAGGCTTTGAAGTTAATTTCTTTCTAATTTGGTTCTTTCAAAGTTCTCCTTGCTTTTTTGCATTCCTCATCAAACCAAGCATTAACCGAGAAGCAATTTGTTTTAGATTTCTTATTTTTTGTCCTTTTGCATTATGAAAGGGCTCTCTGGATTAGATCTGTTAGCTCATGGTTATGAGGCCCTGGGATTGAGTTTTCTTCTCCTTAAAAAGCCTCTCAAACGCTATCTTGAAGGTATTACGGTTTTTTTGTGTCAAAAGAATCCTAGCCTTTAGTGGTGATTGCTTAATGCACTGAGGTTTTATTTCAGCCTGCTGCTTTTCGGCCCAAGAGAATTTTAGATATATTGGTTTGTGATCAGATTTCAGATCCCAGATCTTATTCCCAATCCGAACTTCCTCCATTTTCTCACACATGCCATGTGAGCAAATTGCATAATCCACCACACTTGCGCCATTGTACGTGTTGCATGTGAAATTTCCCGAATTCGCCCATCTATCCAAACCATTACAGATGACTAAGTCAAAAGTTCCACAAAGTGTAATTAGTTGTTCCCCAAAAAGATTGCAACTTTTGTTGTCCTCTGAAAATCTTGTCCACTGATGATTACTTTCTTCTGTGAGCCAAATAGGATCGCATTCTTCCTTACCACGGAGGATACTAGCTTGCTCATTTGCAATCCTAGCATTGGAGTCACCCACTAGAAGGACTTCACTTAGTTGGGAATACGTTGCAATGTCGTTTTTTTGGGTTGCAAAGGGATCTTTGTGGTTAAGCCCTCTGCCTTTGTAAGTTTTTGAAACTTGTGGGGCAAAATAACATGCTGCAATTCTAATGATATTTCCATTTTCCGATATTTTAAACCAAATGAATTGTTTATTTGAGTCTTCCTTTTCTAGCTGAATGAGACGCCCTTTTTTTCCCTTACTAAGACCATGATACCCCTGTGTCCCTTGTCGTTCTCTGCTGCCTTGTTCCATACTACCATCTTCAAATACCCTTCAAATAAAGGTGTTTTACACCCTTCACGCTAATGCGTTTCCACTAGACAAACTATGTCTCTATCTTCCGCAATAGGCCCTAACCCAGGTCCCCGTCTCCAAGGATAGCCTCTACAGTTCCAACAAACTAAACTTATGGAAACCTCAATAGAGTTTGACTACTATTTGTTTTGGCATACTAGACTCAAAGTCGAGTCCTCACCCCTATTTTCCCATACTGTCTTTGTTTCGTATTTTTCTACTAAGGAATTTGCTGACCTTTCTTGATTGCCGCCTTATTGTTTTGTTTTAGGAGGGCCAAAAAAGACAATAATTGCTTTGCCCTTGTACAACCATGCCCTTTTGCCCTCATTTCTTGCTGCTCTAACCTTTGACATCTCTTCCCTTCTTTCCTCTTGTTGCCTAATCGTTAAATCTTCTTCTAAAAAAAAGCGAGAGCTTCT
Organism: Pseudotsuga menziesii; assembly: GCA_001517045.1. Classification (NCBI taxonomy): domain Eukaryota; kingdom Viridiplantae; phylum Streptophyta; class Pinopsida; order Pinales; family Pinaceae; genus Pseudotsuga; species Pseudotsuga menziesii. The sequence goes on along the minus strand of LPNX011116329.1, from coordinate 112,555 downwards.
TAAGAGTTGCTTCTTGCTTAGCAAGATTTGCTTGTCACGTGCACTTGACATTGTGACTTTTATGGATCTGGCTCTCTCGTTGCTGGGCTTGCCCACCCTCCACGCTTGGCAAATTCGACATTGCCAACCCATCTTGTCTCTCAAAAAGTCCCTTGCAAGATCGAGCGTACCTTCATTTTCTCCATAATCTCTCACTCTTTTAATAATTATGTTTGCTGCTCTAACTTGTCTTTCTCTAATTTCATTATCCTGTATGGTGTTCACCTAGGTGTTTGCTTCTCCTAAGTTAATGGCAGACTTGCTAACAACTTGTGCCCACGTTTTTTCCGTGAACCTTCCTTTCTCTCCTTCCCTTCCTTTCACTCCCTAATTGTTTGTTTGTGCAACTGCTTTCCCCTCCTCCTTTGATGTTTTAGAGTTCATCCCACCACTGCTTTCCCCTGCCTCACCTTTCATGCTTTGCCAAGCATCCTTCATCTTTTCCCATTCCACCTTTCCTACCAAGAGAGTTTCTTGCAACAGAAACACTTGATCTTTTAAAACCTTGTTGCTTTCTGCTAAACCCTAATTTTTTGTAGTTAATATATGAATTCTAAGGTCTCTCTCATGTTCCTTGGTCTCCAAAGCCTCCAGTCTCTTCTTGACATTTAGTAACTCTTGCACATATAGACCAGATGACCAGGTAAGAGGTGTAGATGTGGGGCTGTATAAGGTGTAATCCTTTCTACCTTTGGCTATGTTGTCGCCTCCTTTTTCAAAGAGGGGCGGTTGTTTCTTATGTAGAACCAAGATGCTTTCCCATTGGGACTTTTTTTCCTTGTCTGCTCCCATTTTAAACGAGCTGCTCTTCGTTTTAAAATAACCCAGAACTGTTTGGCATTAACCCAAGCCCACTTCCATGTTTTGTTTGAAGATGCTATTTTCACTTGGCCTAAATGGTTTGTTTCAATAGAGGCAGTTATTCCTTGTTCTTTTTTTATGCAAGCTGCTGACTGTGTTTCCATTGTCATAAGCAAATGAAAACACAAACTATGGGACATGGCTAAAAACCTGACTCGAATGTAGGCAGATGTAGTTCACAAAGATCATATAATTGAAATAAGAATGAAAGTCATATAAATATATGAATCTAGTCTTATGAAAAAGATCATATAAATAAAAGTTAATTGAAATAAGAATGAAAGATGGTGAGGGCTCTGATTGCATATTAAGATTGATTGTTAGTGATAAACCGCAAGCTGCTTGGAAAATGGACTAAACACTTTGAATTTGCCTAGCATGGTGTTAAGAAGCAGGAAAAAGTTTTGAATGGAATATGTTATTGAAACATGATATCTGGGCGAAGCGATCTATTCTATACATCCAAATAATATGCGATATACTTTAAATATTGTAGAGAAAAACTTTTAGAGAATGGAATATGTTACAGAAAAATGTCATATCGATAAGCGACCAATTCTATACAACCAAATTATATGTAGTATGGAGAAAATCTATAATTTCCTATTTATTCTTCAGCTACTGGTTTGAACTTGTTTAATGTTCCGGAAAATCCCCAAAAAATAATTTCTTTTCCTTGGGGGGATTTGTAATAAAAAAATGGCACATCAAAATTTCCATGCCACTGAGTATATGAAAAAAAGACACTGGTCAGTAATTATATGAAAAGACATGCAAGCCAGCATGACAAACCAAGCCAAGCTGGGAGTGTCATTATAAAGGAAGTCAAAGGATTGGTCGTTCAAAGAATTGGTTCACAATGGTAACCGATGAGAATTAAAAGTTAAAACCTCAACCATGCTTATACCAACCTCTTGGAATGGTGAGAACGCGGGGCCTGACATGTAAGAGAATCAGAGTTTCTCCTTGAGACATAAGCTGCTCCAGTGCCCACATGAAAGCATACTTACTATTTGCGCCATCCTTAACTGCCACTGCTATTACCAGAGATGCCTCGGTATCCCTCTGCTGCACTTCTTCCATTTCATGGGTTTCCATTAAAATCAATATCAAGGTTTAATACCAATAGTAGAAGAAGACCGCGTGCGATTTCAGCGATGCCAAAATGTTCTACAATTAATTCAAAGAACATCTCTTCTGAATTAGCAGACTTTTAAAGAACATCTCTTGTAAAGGAGAAGACTTTTGCCCCTGAATCCTCTTACAGGCGGGTTTCAGGTGGGTTTCCTGGCAAAGCTTTCCCGCTTTATTCGTTCTTTCATTCCTTTTGCCGTATCTGAAGGCAATTGCTGTTTCTTGGTGTGAAAAGAGGATTTGTTCAAAATGTACGGGGGATTCAACGGGAGGAAGACTTAAATATATGGATGTGATTTATAAAATATTTAATTTTGATACAAATTTTAGTTTGATATGATGGCATTCAATTTGAAGACCAGGTTACAATCCCTGGGCCAGGGCATGGTTCTGGCTTGGCTACTGGTGAGGCTGCTGCTCTCTAAGACTTCGTGTGCGATCTCGGTGACAGTGACATCTTCTGTTCGGCAGCAATGTCAATTTATTTAAGGGCAAAAAAAATTAACTTTATATTAAGAAAAGTTTAAACCAAGATAAACATTACTCCAAAAGAGTCATCCATCCTTGTAACAATAGGAAAACCTTATCAAAATACAATACAATCCTGGTTATGCCATGTCATTTAGTTTACCACTTGCATTAGTATTGAATTTATTTTAGACTAATGGATATTAGTATTTATTTATTATATTTTATGAATGATTTTAGATTAGTGGATATTAGTATTGTTATTGACTTTTCTATTACAGTAGATTGATTTATTATAATATTAAATAAATGAAAAGTTTAGATGGAATTAAAAATTTGGATTTAAATTTTTTATTAAAAAATGTTAAAATAAAAAGAGTATAACAATAAGGATATTAGAAATTTGTAATGTATGAAAAATATGAAATAGTGGGGGATTTTTTTCATTAAGAATTCTGAAAATACAAATTAAAAACATAATAATAAAGATATTAGAAATTTGTAATGTATGAAAAAAACTGAAATAGTGGCGGATTTAAGCATGACAAAAAGGCTTTGAAGAGTCTACAAAGATTGATGCAACTCTGTAGTATTAGGGCTCTATTAGCGGAATGATGTAACTCTGTAGTATTAGGGCTTTATTAGCGCTGGAGAACTAGATGTAACAAAAATCAAAGAGTATATAGGCTTTTCGTGCTTTATTTTATGAATCAAAGTAGGCTTTGAAGAGTCTTAAATGGAACTACAAAGATTGATGTAACTCTGTGGCACTAGAGCTATATTAGCTCTCGAAAATTAGATGTAACAAAAATTAAAGATTCTGTAGATTTTCCCTACTTTATTCTATGAATCATAGTACAATGAACCATTCTTCAACTCCACGACGATAGTAGATATGGTGTCCACATGTTAAAACCAAAGGTTATTATTATGTCTACAAACTTTAACATAATTATTAGAGTATCAAGGGATCCTTAAATGTGGTGGACATCACAAACACAAGCTTGTGTTGTGTGGAATGCATCTAAGAATGCTTTTGTATTATGTTTTTGTGTTTATGGTAAATCTCATTATCGGACACAAAAACATGCTTAAGTACCCACTCTCCATGTCTAAATTTGAAGTACTCAAAAAGCCTCGGGTACTTGTGCTTATATGTGGTAGTTGATGTGTTGGTGGCAGGGATGAATGGTATTGAACTTGCAAGGGATCTCTCCTTTGTTAGGCATTATGAGTGGGATTGTTGCTTTAAACTCAATTATTGTTATGGATTTCTAATGCCAAGAGATGGTGCTCCTAGTGAGTGACATCAGTTTCGCTCTTCCTATAGAGTGACTATTGGTGTTTGATAGGTAATTTGTTGTGGACAATATGTTGGAACAATTTTTCACAACAAATCTTCTAATATTCTACAATCTCTTATTATGAAGTGTTTTACTTTAAATTGTAGCCCAATATTACCCACTTAATGCTAAAATAAATTGAAACCGAAATGAAATAAGCAAGCAAACAACACATCGTCCACACAATGAATACAAGATATACCCTGGGAAAACTTAATACAAGAAAACCCCATCTATAAGGTGAGGCCTTTACTCTTGCTCTTTTCTTCTCAATGATGAAATTCAAGTACAAAGAAAGTGTAATTGTTATAGAGTTTACATGGACATTGTGGCCTAAATCATTGCTACAATATCTTCTACTTTGTATGTTATACTTCAATACCCCACTCCTACATCCTTTGCTCAACTATGGAACAATAAACAATACAATAAGAATGGAACCCCTAATTTTCCTAGCAACCCAATATTTTAACATAGTATGATAGTCGTCTAGCATTAGGGTTAGGTTTTTCTTATGGCTCAACCCCCAATTAATGTTGAGGTTTTGAACTCTTTGGAATCTTCTCAAAAGTATACACCTGACTAGGTCCACATGTGTGAGTAATGGAAGTTGACGTGGAATTCGCTTGGTACCATGGTGGTCAACAAGATAGGGCAACTTGTAGGGGACATAACTTCCACATACGAAATCCAATTGAGGCAATTTATGTGCCATTGCAAAGTTCTCAATGTATAGAACAACATCAAGAGACTGAGAACTAAGCTTGCAAATTTTTGGCCCAAAATATTTTCATTTAAGACCTCAAATGGGATCTAGAAGGTTTTGGACCCCAAATCACCAAAGTGGTACCTGAAAGTTTTTGAAAGTTTCCCCAACCCAGTTTCAAGCCTTTAGGCTTCTCTACATTGTTTAATGCCCAACCCTTTCAATGCATAATTTTTCACAAATTAACCAAACTGAAACACATGTGAAAACTTTTTCTCAATTTTAAACAAACTCAGAAAAATTCTTTTCAAACTGGAAAAACAAAACTCAAAAAATTTCAGACATTTACACACATGAAAAATTAAACACTTATTTTTTACCAATGGTCCAGGATAAAACCCCTAATGGAAAACCTGTTTTCTGAGTGAGAGAGATTTTATTTTTCTTCAAGAAAATTACACAAATTGAAATCAGCAGTACTTATCAATTTTCAGTCTCGAAATTTGAACCCTCAATACTTAACTTTTTTCCTCGAAAATCGTGCAAACTGCTGCCTCAAAATCCTTGCAAATTCTAACTATACGGACATAATTTAATTCTAAATTTTCCCTCGAAAAACACGCCACCAGACTGTTGTACGGTACATAAATAAATGTATGTGCTTTCACCTTGGGAAACATGCCAAAACCGTACTATACGGATTCTGACATGTTGTACCTCAAATTCTGTGCAGAAATATTTAATGCAGCCGTATGTTATATAGAAATGTTAGGCTACCTCGAAATCAATGCCAGACTGTACTGTTGTATGGATTTCAGAAATTTGTGCCCTTTCTCGATTTCTGTGCAGTCTTCTCGATTTCTGTGTTGCCCTCCTAAATTATGTCTGCTCCTCGATTTTTGTGTTGGGGAATTTCGTGTCTCTCCTGGCTCTGAATTCTCTCCAAAACCCTCACTTTTCTTCTTTCTCTCTCTCTTCAAAAATCTCTCCTGAAGAAGAACACAAAAAATGAATGAACTTTTGCCTTACCCTAGCCTTTTTGTTCTTGGTAACTTCCCTCTCAATCTAATGATCAAGATTAGATTAGATCAAAGGTTGATATTAAATGCTCCATTAAAAAATAATTAAATGACATTTAGTGCACTTATGTCATTTAATAAAGTTAGCAACCTCTTTTCCTATTTAATCACTCACTTAACTTTTTAAATGTGAACTTAGGAAAATACCCACTTAACTTTTAATAAAGTCACTTTAAAAATATAATGTGCATCCCACTTCATTAAATGCACAAAATGACTAGGAGTCACATTTAAGTGTCCTTGTCCACCCCCAAGGCAACTCTAGGTGGACAAACACTTCCTAGGTAACTTTTCAACACTCCCTCTTACCGAGGAAAGTGTTTTTCACCACTCCCAACTTGTCTTTGAAGTAGACATGCTTCCCTCTAACCAAATCCTTCGTGAAAATGTCAACCACCTGCTCATCTGTCGGAACATACTACAAACAAACAACCCCTCTCTGAACATAATCCCTAATGAATTCATATCTAATCTCAATGTGCTTCGACCTATCATGAAATATCGGATTCTCAGAGAGCTTGATGCAACTCTAATTATCACACTGTATAACTATGGGACTCAGCTCCATATCAAACAAATCCACCATCAACTTGCGAAGCCACAAGGCTTCACAATTGGCCTGACTAGCTGCCATATACTTAGCCTCGGCAGAACTCAATGCCACGAACTTTTTATTCATGCTGAACCACGACACAACTGTCGAACCCAAGCTAAAGAAATAACTAGAAGTGCTCTTCCAGTCCGAAACACTACCTGCCCAATCTGAATCTGTATAGCCAACCGACCCCACTCCACCAAATCTCCTATAATCCAATCCATAGTCAGATGTACCTGCAAGATAACTCAAGATGTGTTTTGCAGCAGTCCAGTGCACTCTCATGGGCTCCACCCTGAACTGAATGAGAGTGTTCAATGCAAAATTCATATCTAGTCTGGTGTTGACCAAATACATCAACGTACCAATCAACTGACAATATAAGGTAGGGTCCACCAACTCTCCCTCTGAAGCATGAAGCTTCGCCCAATTGGTGATCATGGTTGTCGACATCGGTCTGCAACTGGTCATCTAAAATCTCTTCAGAACATCTGCAACATATTTTCCTTGCCCCAAGAAAACATGTCCATCCTGCCAAACCTCCATCCCCAAATAATAATGCATCAGTCCAAGGTCTGTCATCTCGAACTTTGAAGCAAGATCCTTCTTACACGCATCAATTAGGTGCTCTCCCCCATTAATGAACAAATCATCAACATACAACAGAAGAATAAGTGGAACACCACCAACCACAATGTAGTATAGGTTGGGATCCGCTTCACTCTTCTAAAACCCAATCGAAAGCAAGTAGGTGTTGATCCTGGAATACCAAGCCGAGGGGCCTGCTTCAGTCCATACAAGGCCTTTTTCATCCTACAAACATGTGTGTCTCTCTCGCATACCTCAAATCCCTGTGGTTGCTTGAAATATACCTCCTCCTATAGAAAACCATTTAGGAAAGCAGTTTTCGCATCCATCTGATGGATCTTCCAACCCGTCTCTGTAATGACGGAGATCATTGCCCTAATCGAAGAAAATCTAGCCACTGGTGCAAATGTCTCATCATAGTCAACTCCCTCGACCTATGAGAACCCACGTGCAACAAAACGAGCTTTGAACTTCTCAATACTACCATCCGCAGCATGCTTTATCTAGTAAAGGCATTCGAAAGTCACAACTAACTTCCCCTTTGGTCTCAGAACCACTTCTCACACCCCATTCTTCATTATGGATTTGTACTCCTCCATCATGGCATTTCTCCATACCTGGTGTGAGGAAGCCTCCTCATAAGTATCATGAACAATATCATGTAAGCTAGTCACCTGTGCCATATAGCTCGAAAATATCTCAGGTGCCCTGCTCTCTCTGACCTCCCTCTTGGGTGGTCAAACTGACTCCTCTTCTTCCTTCATCAACTCCTTAAGCCAATTTGGCTTTCTCTTCCTGGAGGAAGCATCCTATCTCAGACTCTCCTCAACCTCCTCATCAGAAACTTATCTCCTTGAGGAAGTCCCAACGACCTAAGAACCTGTCCTTAGTGAACCTGTACCTGTACCACTAGAACTCGAATCACCTGAAGGTGTCATCTGTGAACCTGTCCCTATACCAGAAGTACATGTAGACTAAGCCCATGTAACATGTGACCCAGTCACAACTGAAACCGATGATCCCGAACTCTGACTCGCTGAACTTTGAGTTGTCACCTATGTAGTAACCTGTTGATCCTCCATCTTAGAATCAAGAGACCTCTCGAAGGCTTTATCCTCCTCGAACTTCACCTCCCTTCTCACCACAACTTTCCTTTGTGCAGGAAGGTAAATCCGGAAACCCTTTGATGTCTCATCGTAACCAACAAAAATACCATGCTCACATGTAGCCTCCAACTTTGTCCTCTTCTCAGAAGGGACATGAGAGTATGTATGGCATCCAAAAATCCGAAAGTGACCTATCTCAAGCACTCTCCCTGTGAATGTATCCTCGGGAGTTTTACTCCCCAATGCATGGTGTGGACTCCTATTGAGAACATAAACACCAGTACTACAGGCCTCTTCCCATAGAAAGAAAGGGAGATTCTAATCATGCAGTATGGCTCTAGCTGCACCCGCTATAGAATTGTTCTTCCTTTCAGCCACTCCATTCTGTTGTGGAGTGTAAGGAATAGTCAACTGCCTCTTTATCCCCTCTTGTCGATAATAATCATCAAAAGAATGAAAAGTATACTCACCTACATTGTCTGAACGAAGTACCTTGATCTTCTTTCCTGTCTGGTTCTCCAGAAGAGATTTGAACTCTTGGAACCGAAGCAAGACTTGTTCTGATCTCTTCCTTCTAAGGAAATAGATCCAGTTCTTCCTGGAAAAGTCATCTATGAAAGTGACGTAGTACTCATATCTTGTCAATGAGGCAGAAGACATGGGACCACACAGATTTGAATGAATCAAATGAAGCACTCCCTCTGATCTGGAATCACTGCTTGGAAAAGCAGTCTTGGTGTACTTTCCCAAAGCACACCCTCTACATACACCACTCGAATCAAAGCTGAAATATGGCATACCTATAGTCATCTCTCTCGGCATCCTCAAAGGTGGATGGTGAAGATGGGCCATCCTCCTGTGCCAAAGCTCACACAACTCACTATTGCTCGGAGTGTGTGGCAGTGCGTGATGTGGCTCAAAGAGAAGCTTATACAGTTTCCCGCATCTGATTCCAAACACCCACAAATAAGATGGACCTACTATCTTGGGAAAGATGTGAACTTTCCCATCAAGGACATATACACCGAATCCTCTGTCCTCAATCATAGAAACTGAAACCAGGTTCTTCTTGACCCCAGGGACATACAATACATCCCTCGGATACATAGGCTGCATGGACTCCTTGTCAAAATGAACAGTCCCTCGCCCAATTGCTCTCACCACTGTATCATCTCCCAATACAACCTCCATCTCCAAGTCTGACTCAGACATCTCTATGAATATATCACGATCACCTGTCATATGGCTGGAATCTCCACTATCAATGTACCAAGTGAAGGAAGTAGTGGTGGCACTCAACACATTCCCAACAATAATGGAATGCTCCATGCAGTCCTCAAAATCCCTGCTGGTGATAGAAGATTCTCTGTCTACACCAATACCTACAAAGAGAGAAAAATATCTCTCAAATCTCACTGCAAACTCATCAATCTCCGTTGTAGTTTCAATCTGATGCTTCTTCTTCTTCTTGTTAGGACATTGTCCAGCATAGTATCCCATCTTCTGACATACAAAGCATTTCACTTTGCTCGTGTCCTTCTTCTCTCCCTCATGTTGTTTGGATCCCTCATTGGAACCCTTCTTGAACTTCTTCTTCTTCTTTCCCTTCATTGCTAAAGCAACATTCTCATCATCATCTCTATGATGTGATGAACTGCCCTGTAGGAAACCTCTCTGTATCTCCTCCTATGTGAGATCATCCCACAATCGATCCCATGTGGGTATGTTCTCCCTCCCAATAATGCTCTGAACAAATACGGTCCACTGCTGTGACACACCATTTAGTGTTGTACGCACCATCTCATGAATGCCCACCACCTATCATACAGCTACTAGCTCATCTCTTACCTGTGTAATCTTGGTAAGATATGATATGATGCCTTCACCTTTTCCCATGCGAACACCCTTGAACTTCTCTCTCAATACCATCTTCATGTTTTCATTGGAACTCTGATAAATATTTGTCAAGGCTATCCACATCTCAAATGCATGGTCTTTGGCTAAAATGTGAGGGATCACATGATCCTTCACTGCATCAAGAATGACTCTTATTTCCCTTATATCCTTCTTCATGAAGGTTGCCTTATTTGTTGCATCAGCGAGTACTACCACATGATTTATTGGTGTCCCATGAACTATATCCCATAGTTCATTCTCTTCAAGAATCAAGCTAATTCTAGCCTTCCAAGGGATAAAATTTGTAGCCCCATCAAGTCTATCTTCCACTCTAAGACCGAAAACCATGGCTGCAACCTGTACTCATAGGCAAGCTGTTAAAGTCTTCTTTCCTTCAAACCCCAGTTTCTGAATGTTTAAAATTCTGAATCTTTGTAAAGCTCTGATACCACGAATTTTTTTGAAAGTTTCCCCAACCCGGTTTCAATCCTTTAGGCTTTTCTGCATTGTTTAATGCCTAACCCTTTCAATGCATAATTTTTCACAAATTAACCAAACTGAAACACATGTGAAATTTTTTTCTCAACAAACTCAAAAAATTTCAAACATTTACACACATGAAAATTTAGACACTTATTTTTTACCAATGGTCAAGGATAAAACCCCTAAGGGAAAACCTGTTTTCTGAGTGAGAGAGATTTTATTTTTCTTCGGGAAAATTACAGAAATTGAAATCAGCAATGCTTATCAATTTTCAGTCTCGAAATTTGAACCCTCACTGCTGAATTTTTCTACTCGAAAATAGTGCCAACGGCTGCCTCGAAATCCTTAGAAATTATGATTGTACGGACAAGATTTAATTTTGATTTTCCCTCGAAAAATGTGCCACTAGAATGTTGTACAGTACATAAATAAATTTATGTACTTTCACCTTGGGAAACATGCCAAAATCATACTATACAGATTCTGATAGGCTGTGTTAGCACTCAGAATGTACCCAAGTTGTAAAAGGTACACCCCGAGGTAACAACAAAACCACTTTAGGAAGATATTGGTATTCTCTCCCAGAGAGGGATCTCTCAACATGAACTTTACAAATTGCAAGACCAAGCGGTAACAATATTTAAAGGTTTATTTATTTGGTTGAAACAATCACATATCCATTGGGCAACGGAGTCATATACGTATAAAAAGATTCCCAAAATGCATACACAGGATTTTTCAAAGGCAAGATAATCACATAATTGCAGTCATTTCATTTGTCAGGGTGAAAATAGAAGAAATGAGGGAACAACCCATCGATACAGAGCGTCTAAGACGAATTCCATATCAACTTTAGTAGAAAAGATCATATAATACCTGAAACGATGAATAGAGCATAAGCATATGAATTCTAAACATCAAACACTATTTTCCAGATACGACAGAAAAAACAGAATGGAGCGTTACACAGGGAAAATTACAAATCACACAGAGAAAGAAAGCACGGACTGCAATGTCCATGA
>LPNX011116329.1:71039-87600 GCA_001517045.1 Pseudotsuga menziesii | reverse complement strand
CATTACCCACTGCACTTCAGTTCTAAAAATGTGCAAGGGGTAGGGCAAGGTAAGGCCTTCAAGGGACTGACCTTCCTTTAGGATACTTGACAAGAATCGAGAGCGAGCGTAATGGTTGCAACTTTTAAAAAACTCGGCAAGGACAGACTCATTTACAGACTCACGGTTCACCGGGCAAACTAAGATTTTCCCTAATGGCCGAAGCATCAATTTTACATAGTATCTTCGACGCAGACCGACTCACAATGACTCTCTGAGAGGGAGAATAATTTACTGCGCACCATTCGGCAAATTCAGGGAAGTGGAGGGTTTGCTCCAGGGAAAAAAGGTACAAAAAAGACTTGCATACATTCAGAACGTCATTCCCTTGCGAGAAACAAGACCACAGCCTCTCTTTGCTTCCTGACACACTTCCTGTAGGCAAGAAAGGATCGCAGCCACCCCTGTGTCTATCTACCAAGAATTCTTCTCTTTCATCCGGGACCCGACCAGACACAGAGGCTTCGCCCTGTTGATCCATTTCTTAATTTATAATGATAATTGAGCGAAGGAATTACAGGATTAAGGTCCTACCTGGCTCACTGTGGAGGCGTGTGTTCGGAATGCGCCTGGTGTTGACAATTGGAAGCGCCCAAATCGACAGGTCCTTTTCGCCGGGTCCCAAGCAATAAAATAATCGCTGGAGAGGTCAATTTTGCCTTTATAGGACACCCCCGATTAGACACGTGGGAAGCATTTATTTACGCAACCGCTACTTATCTCTAACAGCCGTGCATCTTTCTCCTCCGGGTCCATTTCCGACCGTTGATCTCTTCTGTGCAAATTCCTGGCCTTCGGATCGTACACCACGTGTGCTTTTCCGCCGGGCATCTTGGCGCTAAGCACCGTGTAAGTCTCCATTCTGAAGTCGCTCGTGACCATCGATGTGACGTACTTCCACCCCTCACCGTTGGATCAAACGCCACGTCCCACATTCCGCTGAGCCGTCTGACTTTATCTACCGTGCAACTCTGGGTCCCGGAAACATCTACAGCCGTCGATCTGATCTTCCTTTACAAGCGGGCCGTTGGATCATGTGGCGCCCATCCAATTCCGCTAGGCTCCTTCGTTTTATCCGTCGAGCAACTTTAATCAGCGGAATTGCTCCCAGCCCTTGATGCGATATCCCTTCAGCTACGCGCTGTCGGATCTTCAGTCGCGTACCCAATTCCGCTGGGCACTCCGGGATTATCCGCCGTGCTAGTTCGACCTCCGGGATCATTGTTAGCCGTTGATCTATTTCCCTCCGATCTCCAACCGTTGGATCGGGCAGCATATAATGAGTTCCGCCGGGTGGCTCAAAGGTTATCCTGCGTGCATGTTCATCTCCCGGAAACCAAAATAGCCGTCGATCCACGCTGTCTTTAATCCTCGGCCGTCGGATTTACCTCCACGCATCCCTTCCGCTGGAAGCTCTGGTGTTTATCCGTCGCATAGGTTCCGGCTGCGAAATCAATCCCAACCGCCGATGTGATCCGATTCCGTCCCTCCACCATCGGATCGAGAGGAATATATGTGATTCCGTCAACTCCCATTTCTTTAACTAACTTGCACTTTCTCCCGGCGGATTGGTTATGAACCGCAGATCATCCCCGAATCAATTTGTAACCCTTGATTTGTGCAGGCGGCTAAAGGCCCGAACTTCTGCTATCTTCCTCGCATGTTTTGAAAGGCGGAGGGAGTATTAGCCATGGATTGGTTCCTTCTTTCGATCACAGCCTAGGATTTTTGTTAACTTGGCTGCTCTTTTAGACCATCACGTCACCTTTGTATCATATCTTTAAACCAAAGTATTTAAACAGCACAATCTTATCCCCCCCCATGATCTTATATTACTTTTGTTCAATACAGGTGCTAACAGGATGTACCTCGAATTTTATGAAAAAATTAATGCAGTCGTACGATGTACGAAAATGTCAGACTGCCTTGAAATCAGTGCCAGACCGTACTACTGTACGAATTTTAGAAATTTGTGCCCTTTCTCAATTTTTGTGCAGTCTTCTGGATTTATGTGTTGCCCTCCTAAATTTTGTCTACTCCTCGATTTCTATGCTGGGGAATGTCTTCTCTCTCCTGGTTCTGAATTCTCTCCAAAACCCTCACTTTTCTTCTTTCTCTCTCTCTTCAAAAATCTCTCCTAAAGATGAACACAAAAAATGAATGAACTTTTGCGTTGCCCTAGCCTTTTTGTTCTTGGTAACTTCCCTACCAATCTAACGGTCAAGATTAGATTAGATCAAAGGTTGATATTAAATGCTCTACTAAAAAATAATTAAATGACATTTAGTGCACTTATGTCATTTAATAAAGTTGAGCAACCCCTTTTGCTATTTAATCACTCACTTAACTTTTTAAATGTGAACTTAGGAAAATACCCACTTAACTTTTAATAAAGTCACTTTAAAAATATAAAGTGCATCTCACTTCATTAAATACACAAAATGACTAAGAGACACATTTAAGTGTCTGTGTCCACCCCAGGGAAACTCTAAGTGGACAAACACTTCCTAGGTAACTTTTCAACAGTACCTACCCATAAAATGGTCCCTGCAAGATGATAGCTACAATGCGTCCACCCATAGAGTACCAAAATATATGGTAAGTTATGTAATGATCCATTTTGGATCATGCCTACCCATTTAGGGAGGATTTTGGGCCTCAAAATATTTTATTGAAGTAAGTGAGGAAATTTGTTCTTTACCTTGTCCTTGGAGTACCATTTGGCCTTGCCTAGAAGTTTCCCTTTCAACCCAACTTGTCAAAGTTCATATTGCCCCTATCTAGTTATTCTCAACTTCTTCTTAAAAGTCATCTTTTTCTAACTCTACCTGAGCTTTTGGTGTTGAGTCCTCTGTAGTAGGTAAGACTTGCTCATTAGTTTCCTTATTTGACATAAAAGTCTCATATAGTTTCAAATTATCCACGTTCACTACTAAGTAAATGCTCATATATGAGGGTAGACTAATTTTGCAGGAATTGTCACCCACCTTCTCCAACACTTCAAGATGACCATACCATAGAGCCTTGATATTCTTACCAAGACCCTATAGCCTTTCTTTCTTAGATGCATCCAAACGTTGTTTCCAATTTAAATGTTTTCTGAATTTTGTGTTGACCATGTAAGGCCTTGTACTTTCTTGTGACTTCTTCAATGTCTAGTGTACTTGCAAATGGATCTACCTAATCGTATCAACATTTTTTTCAACTTTCAATGTTTTTCTTGTGGTGTCTTCCCTTGATCCTCCTTGTTTTCCATATACAACATCCAATGGTGGAGATGGTAAATACCAAAAGCAAGACTAGTTTCAAAAGGGGACTTAATAGCAGAAGTGTGGACTATCATGTTATAACAGTGTTGAGTGCAAATCAAATTTTCATCCAAGGTCCTTGCATGCTTCTTTTTGTAACACCTCAAAAAATGAACCGATGTGCTATTCACTACTTCTATCTACCCATATATTTGTGGATAGAAAGTTATAAATCTCCTCAACTTAGTGCTCATCTTCTCCCAAAGTTTAGCCCAAAAGGCATTGAAAAAACCAGTATATCTATCTGAGATGATGCTCCCTCGTATCCCAAAGTGCTCCCAGACCTTTTCAAAGAACGTGTTTGTTGTATTAGTGTTGGGATCCTCCTTATGGGTGTAATGGGGGGCGAAGGGCCATTCAAGTAATAATAGTGGAGATAATTCAATCTAAGGTGGACTATGTCCACTATGTTTGTTATTATTAAATAAGGCCCACCATGGTATTTATTATCAAATAAGTGTAATGTGTCCCCATACAAGAATGGTCACTAGGTAGTTGGAATGATGTTATGATTACGGTTCTCATGTTAACTATAAATAAGGATGGGTTCCTCCTTATGAGAGTGGAAGAATAATATTATATTTGGAGCTTAGTTCATTGAGAGGTCACCCAACCTAAAGAGGCAAGGGAACATGAATGGTTTCCTTCCATCAAAGGATCGTTGTAAGGTGTTGCCCTACCTTAAGGGTTGTTTAAAAATAAATAAAGTATGGAACATTTATGATATCTACTTTGTGATTCAATTTCTTGGGTCGAGGAATATAATTAGTTGTATTAGAGCTCTTTCTTGGGCCAAATAAAAAGTATTTTCTTCTATTTTGTAGGTTTTCAACAAGAAAAAGAGGGTTGTGACACTCATATAAATTCATGTAGGTTTATAAGTATAATTTAAACAAACCACTTGCATATCTTAGTTCCTCCAAGGAAAACGCCCAAGTTCAAAACAAATCGTCTAATTTGAAGTATGAAAAGTGAAGATATTGTTGATTTAAAATTAGTTATTCTATGGTTCTTTCATGATCACAACATAGATTGCAGAGTGGATTATTTTTATCATGGTGCTCAAATTGCACCCAAACTAGTGCCATTTGATAGATGAGTTTAAATGGTTTTGTTTGATATATTACATGTTATGCTCCATGTTAATATCCAGTGTGCTACAACCCTTACAAATTTACGCTCTTGAACCCCAAAAAAAATGAGAAACAACAATGTTAAGGATCATGATAGAGGAGGAAAAGGTTAAAATATTCCATGATCTAATAATTATAATCAACTAGTATCAAACAAATATGTATAATTTGCTACACCAAATATTTTGAGAATTTGAGCAGGCTCATATTATTGATGCCACAATTTTTTGTCATAAGCAAGTAGTTTGACCCAGAAAGATATGTCTAGTATGATGGTGATGACCAATACATGGATAATTGTCATTCATGCAATGGAAACTACATTCACCTTCTATTTGATGGATCTAATCCACTCCCCAAAAGGTCCAAACTTGTTCTCTTGAGCTACCATGAGAATGTCCCTATTGTGAGATATGTGCGTGACTTGTGCTTCCATCTTTCAAAATATCTCCTCCAAATCATCCCATGGATTGTTATTATTTTACTTATCCACCATAGTTAGGGTTTTAATACTTATTTCTCACAATACTTGTTGGATCATGAAACTTACCTAAAAAACCCCAAATAATTTTTTTTGCTACCAATATGATATATAAGTTGCCATGGACATTCAACTAGAATAGTTTGACATAACAAATCTTATAATATTTCCCACAGGAGTGTAGCTTAACCGACGATTCGCTTGATATGAAGGACATGTTGGACATTGGGTTCAATGCTCCCTGTGAGTTTCGTGACATTGACTAATCGCCTCTCGAGATCCTAACTTTGGTGATTGTGGCAGAGATTAACACCTGCGGGTTTTGGTCTAACGACAATCGTGAGTCCAACAAATGGTATCAGAGAAACAGGTCAAGGGTTCGAAACTCCCCCAGCTTTCCTTGGGGGGGAGATTGTTGGACATTGGGTTCAGCGCTCCCTATGAGTTTCGTCACATGGACTAATTGCCTCCCGAGATCCTAACTCTGGCAATTGTGGCAGAGATTAACACCTGCGGGTTTTGGTCTAACGACAATCGTGAGTCCAACAGAACATGTTGTAAATGGAGGTCACTAATTCAAATCACCCTCTCTTACTCATGCCCATGTGTTCGGGTCGTGTGGGTGCACCTAGGGGTATAGTGGTAGCAGGATTGGATCCATGGACCTCGTGTCACGCGAGTACCAGCCCAATCCCTGGTGGTCGATTCCCTTAGTACAAAAATAAATAAATCTTATAATATTCTACAATCTCTTATTATGGAGTGCTTTGCTTTAGATTGCATAGGTAAAATTACTTTCTTAATATTGGAATTATTATGTGTTGATGATATTCTACTTGTACTTTACATTATTATTATTCCTCCTTCGGGAGATGTCACTGATGTAAAAGGCCATGTAAAAGTCATGAGGTAAACCCTCTTTGTAAGTCAGTCAATAGCACCCAACAAAGAATAATATAATTATTATTGTGAGATTTCCTATGTAGGTCGGCCCAGTTAGGGAAAATGTCAGTTGGGAAGATTAGTATAAATAGGGAGGTGCCCTCCCTCATTTATACACACTCACTCATGTTGGTATTGCGCAAGAGAGAGAAAGAAGGAGAGACAAAGAAGGAGGAGAGCTGATGTCTTTGGTGTTTGGCTCTTATGCTTGGGGTTTGGTCTCCCTCTCTCTCTCTCTATGAGAACTTGTTCTTTGCTCATTACATTCTGGTAATCTATATTGAGGAATTTTTTGTTGGGTTTTTCCCTTCAGGGTTTCCCAAGGTAAATTGATGTGTACCTTGTGATTGTGTTTCTTTCAATGATCTTGTTTATACTGTTATTGTGAAAGTGTATTAAATTCTTATCAAGTTAGGACTTAAGCTATGTCAACATAGAAAACTTAACATTATGCACCAAATTCCCCAATAAAGAATAAAAGAAGAAAGAGAGAGTAATGCAACGCCTTAATAATGAAGAAAAGAGAAGAACAAGAAGTCTGTTTGAGGGAGAAACCTCCTTATACAATGTACAAATACACAAGCCAAGATGAAATTATCCTAAAACTAGGTCTCCTTGGTGTGTGTGTGTGTGTAGGAGACAAAGGGAATAATGACAATTCTAGTTGACCGTACAATTACAATTAAGGTCTTATTCGATGAATAAAGACAATATTAATATAACACTAGAAATGTGACGGTGCAATATACAGGTTTTAACATGCCCCTTCCCTTCAAACAAGTGTTGTCATCAACACTTGATTAATAATGGATGTTTATTCCTAAATAACTCATCCTCCCATGCCACCTCTTCTATTGGAAAGTTCTTCCACTTGATGAGGCACTAATTAATTACTTGATTTTGCAGTTGCTTAGTCCTTGTGTCAAGGATTGTTTCAGGTTCTAGTAAAAATTTATCTCCTTCATCTATCTCAGATATAAATAGTTTGGATTGGGATCTCGTCACCAATTACATTTTTCTGGCAAGAAACATGGAATATTGGATGTACACGTGAAGATCGAGAAAACTCCAATCTGTAAGACATACTTCCAATCCTCAACAACACCTTATAGGGACCATAATACTTGGGCGCTAATTTATTATCCTTCTTTTGTTGCTTGAGGAACATCTGTTTGTATGGTTGTAGCCTCAAAATTATCGTATTCACCCACTTCAAATTTCTTTTCAATATTATGTTCAGTTGCTTATTGCTTCATCCTATTTTGTGCTATATCCAAGTTATCTCCCAATAGTTGTTGGTTCTCTACGTGATCCACCACTACCTGAACCTTATATTTATCTTTCAAGAATGGTGTTATGGAAAGAGGATGATATCCATAAATGGTGACATTTTTTATGAAGTATGGAATGATGTGTTGTGCCACCATCATGCTAAGGGAAACCACTTGACCCATTGTGCTTGTTTATCAGATGAAAAGCAATAAAGATACCCTTATAGGAATTTATGTGCAATCTTGGTTTTCCCATCGTATTGAGGATGGTAAGAGGAGTTGTGAGTCAGCTTAGTTCCCAAACAAGAAAAAAAATCATTCCAAAAATTACTAGCGAAATTGAATCTCTATCACTTACAATCATCTTCGAGATTCCATGTAGCTTTTGAATTGATTCCATGAATGTTGAAACTATTATACTTGCTTTAAAAGGATGAGAAAGAGAGAATAAATGGCCATACTTTGTGAGTCAATCTATTATTGCCATTATGACTATCTTTCCTTTTGACTTTGGTAGACTTATAATACAATCCATTGAGACCTCTTCCCAATGTTGACTTGGTATAGCTAATGGTTATAGAAGACAGAATGTCTTGATTGTCTTTCCTTTGTTTTATTAACAAACCAAAATTTTTGCCACAAAATATTGGACAACATTTCAATACCTTCCCATAAAAAATCTTTCTTGATCCTATGGTACATTTTCAAGAACTCTAAATGTCCTTCTATAGGAGAAGTGTGAAATTCCAAAATGGCCTTCTATTTGATTTGAGAATTTCTATACAAATATAGGTGATATTGGTACCATAGTGAATCATTATTCCACACAAATTTATCGAGTCAGCTAGGGTCTTCTTGTAGTTGTTGAATTATCTTGCATGCCTTTTGATCACATTTCCATTATTTCCTTACTTATTTTACCCAATCAGATTGCATAATGGAAATAACATGAAGTAAGCCCTCAATGTTGTCTTCTTTTCTTGAAAGTGCATTTGCCGCCACATTTTGTTTTCCTTTTTGTTTGTATACAATTTCATAGTCATAACTTAGCATCATCTAAAGATGATCTTCTTTTCAAGGAGTTGTACTTAGGACCATCATGATATGTTCTTACCTTGAGGTGTCTTCCTATTTGGTAAGGGACCCATTTCTTAATTACATGCAATATATCCAACATTTCCATTTCATAAATTGGTTTTGGTAAGTTTTATCCTTTAAGTTGGAAACTTTCATAGGAAAGTGGCATTCCTTCTTGCATTAAAACGACACCAATGGCATGCATTGAGGCATCACATTCCATTATAAAGGTTTTTGTGAAATCAAGTGTGGCTAGTACATGAGTTATACACATAGCCAATGTAAGTTTTTCAAAAGCTTGTGTTTCTTCTTGAGTTGTACCAAATTTTATGCACCAAATTCCCTAAATGCATAAAATAATAAAGTGAGAGTAATCCAACAACTTAAGAATGAAGAACGCATATGAACAAGAGTTCTATTCGAGGGAAAAAACTCCTTATACAATGTACCAAATACACAAGGAAAGGTGATATTATCCTCAAGTTAGGTCTCCTTGGTATACATATATGAGACAAAGGGTACATTTATAATTCTAGTTGACTATATAATTAAAACTAAGGTCCTAGCCTACCAATAAAGACAATACTAATATAATAATAGAAATGTAATGTCACAATATATGCGGCTTAACACAAAAAAAATGATATTGAAATGAAATAAGCAAACAACCAATAAGCCATCCACAAAATGAACACAAGATGTATATTGGGAAAACCCAATATGGGATAAACCCAGCTAGAAGGCGAGGCATATTCTCTTTCTCTTTTATTCTTAGCTATGGAAAGCAAGTACAAATAGAGTACACTCACTATGGAGTTATGTGGACATTTTGGCTTGAATTGTTGTTACGGGATCTTTTACTTCCTTTGTTATGCTTCAACATCCCCCTCTTATATGGTCTACTCTACCATGGGACAATAAAAAATACAATGAGAATGGAACCCCTTCTTTTCCTGACGAGGCTTGGTATTTAACATATTATGAAAGTTGTCTTCGATTAGGGTTAGTGTTTTTGCATGCATCGACCCCCCTTAATGTTAGGGTTTTAGACCCTTGTTAATCTTCTAAAATTTCCACATTTTACTAATTGTATATGTGTGAGTAATGGAAGCTAGCATGGCATCCACTTGGTACCATAATGGTCAATGGGATAAGTTAATTTGCAGAAGGCATTAATTTTGCATATGAACTTCAGTTGAGATGATTTGTGTGTCATGGAAATATATGAATGTGTAGAACAATGTCAAGAGGATGGAAGATAAGCTCGTGAAGTTTTGAACCCATAATTAGTCATTTAAGTTCAAATAAGATCCATAAGGTTTTAGACCCCAAATCACCAAAGTGGGACTTGGCCATAACATGGGCCATACAAGTTGATCGCTCCAATTTTTCTACCCAGAAAGTACCAAATTGTTAGTGTTTGATAAAATATGAATAAACTTGAACTTTAAAACTGTAATCCACAATTACAATGCAGATAGATCTCATCAATAATCCAAATACATAAATATATCAAACCATAGAACATAGGATATACCCTGGGAAAACCCTCCATTGATTTAGAGGATAAAAATCCCAGCAAACAATCTTAGAGTATAATTGATAATTGACAAAGAATGATTACAACACAATAGCATATTTTTTTTCCGAGAGCACAAGAGAGTAGAGATCAAATGGAATAATGTGATGATATTTCCAATCGCATAACACTTTAATAACAAGTCAAATTATGTCATACAAGGAAGGTAGCAAATATTTGCATGCTTCAGTAACTTGTTAACACTGAGAACATTGTCTCATCTTCAACCATGCGCCCCCACTAATTCACTGAGTTTAACTTCCTCTAACTGAGTTGTTAACTGAATGAACTGAACTGAACTAAATGGAATTACATGTAACTGAATGGAACTAAATATTTGCATGCTTCAGTAACTTGTTAACACTGAGAACATTGTCTCATCTTCAACCATGCGCCCCCACTAATTCACTGAGTTTAACTTCCTCTAACTGAGTTGTTAACTGAATGAACTGAACTAAACTAAATGGAATTACATGTAACTGAATGTAACTGAACAAAACTGAATGTAACTGAACAAAACTAAATGTAACTAAGCATAATTGAATGTAATTGAACATAACTGAACATAACTGAATATAAATAAACACAACTGAATGTAACTGAACATAACTCAATGTAACTGAACAGTACTGAATGTAACTGAATAGAACTGAACAAAACTGAACGTAACTAGTGCTTCTCAACCAATGTCATCTTCAACAACCACTTGCATAAATTAAGGAGTTGATTCCTTAATTAACTGAACTTTGTTTATCATAATTAAGACTCGACTGATTTCTTATCAATTCAAGTTCACTTGGTGGCATACATGGGAAATTAGAATTCTCTCTCTATTTATGTGCTTGTATTAATTTTCTCTGCATGGTCCATATGTGTTTTCATTAATTCTATAGCATATCATCCTCATAAAAATTGTTCTGAACCTATGATCATATGTATTACCCCATGTCATATAGTCACATGGTAAAGTAAATCACTCTAGGGGTAGCTAATCCCTAAAGGATACTTGTAGCACATGTTGGCCATGACAATACATACATCACGTAGTATATCCTCAAGACTTAATACAACATAATTCATATGAACTTAATACACCATAAGTTTCGGACTTGATACAACACAAGTCAGAGGTTGAGTGCAACATTCGAACGAGGCGAGCAAGTGACTAAGGTTAAGCGCAGCATTCGAGGTAGCCTCCATGATCAAATGCAGCTGGTTGGGTTGCGATTGTATAGAATTGATTGGAAAACACATCCAATGGTTGAGGGAGGAGGATCTAATCCTCCTCCAGTGCTCCTATAGACTCACGCACCTCAGGAAACTTAGGAATTCAGGAAATTTGTAGCGGTTAATGGAAATAAATCCACGTCTCCAAGGAAACAAAAGTTTGTAAAAAATATTGCAGAGATCCCCTCAGTAGCTCTCCCCATGGCTAGATCCTACAAGACAACCCTAAACTTTGTCGAAAAAGGATTGATTGGACAGTTCACAGGCCTATGGCCATCGCCAAGGGTGATAGAAGCCTGGATCAAAAGGAACTAGAAACTAGTGATCAAGGAGGAGGTAAGCAAATTATTCGTGGGAAAAGGATTCTTCATCTTCATCTTTGAAAGCAAAGAATACAAGGAACTCATATTTAGAAACAGACCATAGTTCATGGGGACACAGGGACTTTATCTCAACAAATGGACCCCAGACTTTGACCCGTCACAAGATGTCCCATCTATAGTCCCAATCTGCGTCAAATTGCCACACCTTCCCTTGCATTATTGGAACCAGGAATCCTTGGAGGCAATAAGAAACACCCTGGGAAAGTTCATAGTCATAGCAGAAATGCGAGATCAATACTCCTACTCTCGGATCTGTGTAGAGGTAGATCTAGAAGTAGGAATTCCAGAGGCAATCAACCTCACTATAACAGACTGGTCCCATATCTAAGAGCTCGATTATGAGAAACTTCCATTCAAATGCAGACACTACCAAGAATAAGAGCACTTCACAAGACACTACAAAAAGAAGGAAAAAGAAACAATGGAGACAAGGAAAGAAGCCCATTGGAAAATAAATCAAAAGAAAGTAGGGGGGAATCCAAATCCATATCTAAAGTGAAAGAAGGACAACAAGATGCTACGAGCCTAGGGACTCAATCTAACCTGATCCCCTCAAGTATTTTGTAGAGGTCACCGAAAGGAACATCGAATCCCTTCAACCTATTGGACAATGACGAAGAAGCACATGAAGGAGATGAAACCCGTGAAGAGCACGAGGAGGGAGAAATACCCAAGGAATCAACTCAGAAAGATCAATGGGTACTACCAGAACCCTCACCGCTCTTGCACTCAAATTATCCCACAAGAAGTCATGCCTCATCCCCATATTATGTAGAAATAGCTAAGAGAAGAACACATGAAGTGATCTCCACCTAAAAAGAAGAACTCTTCGAAAATTATGCTAATAGACAAGGGAGGAAATCCAATAGAGATTTAAGGGAAGAAGAAGTTGAAAGCCAAAAAATGAAAGGAAACCAATCCACCCTGGAAATCTCCTTCACCAAGAACCCCAGGATGAGAAGCAACAAAGGAGGATCCTCCTACCACAACCAAAGCAAATAATGAAGCTGGTCTCTTGGAATTGCAGAGGACTAGGTATTCCAAACAAAGTGAAAGTGTTCAAAGATCTGTTAAAAATGGACCCTATAGATATCCTCCAGCTCCAAGAGATCAAAATGGAGGAAGAAACTCTCCTCTCTCTCATCAGAGCAACTTGGAAAAAATAATGAGGACACGTCGTCAGTGCCAGAGGAGCTTCTGGTGGTTGGCTACTCTTTGGAACAAGAATGACTTTACCCTCCTCAACTCCTTCTCAACCCAACATTAGATCTTCACAGAGCTACAACACCTTCCATCTAAGATCAGTATCACTCTCTTCAACCTTTACGTACCTATGCACTACCTGGAAATGAAAGAATGCTAGAACTCTCTAGAAGGCTTCTTGGATACCTACTCCCCCCCAACATAATACTAGATGGGGACTTAAATCTGGTAAGGTTCTCAGTGGAAAAAAGGGGGGCTTCTTTGCAAGGGACTGCTTCATAGAACAACTTGAAGACCTCATACTTCAATGGGACCTCATGGACATCAAACCCAAGCAAGGACGATACACCTGGACGAAAAAAAGAGTGGGAGTAAAGCATATCATTTCCCAGTTGGATTGGTTCTTAGTCCAAAGCTCTCTCCTCTTGGAAGGGAAGCTACTGCATTCCTAAATACTGGCCAATCTCGCATTTGACCATAAACCCATCCTACTCTCTATACAAAATGTTGAAAAGTTATGGCTGATACCCTTTAGATATAACCCTTAATGGATCTCTACCCCTGGCTTCATTGAGACTGTGGGAAAGGCCTGGGGTCAACTGTTTTTCGTCTCCCCGAGCTTTGTATGGGAGAAAAAGATAAAAAACACCAAGGTAGCACTGAAGGAATGGGTGAAAACTAACAACAATATCCCCACCAAGGCAAGGAAAGAAATATTCTCCTCCCCCCTATAAGCTCAAATGGAAATGGAAAACAAGACCGTAGAGTCTTACGATCTAGACCACGAAGTAAAATTACAATCCAACCTATCAAGCTTTTCACAATGAAGAAGAGTACTGGAGACTCAAATCCTGCAACACTTGGTTAAAAACTGGAGACAGGAACATTATATTTTTCCATAGATAAGAAAAGGATCGACAATATCATAACGATGTTGACGAAATTTGAATGGAAAATGGACAAATTGTCAAAGGGCAGGACCATTTAAAAGAGGAAGCGTACAACCATTTTAAAAACCTCTTCCTTGAGGAAGGAGACGTGGATGAGGACACCCCCATGGATTTCCTGGCGAACATACCGGCTCTAATCCTGCCTGTAGACAATAAGAATCTCCTAAATCCCTTTTCAGAAGCAGAGATTACATTCGTGATATGGGGCATGGATCCAGACAAAGCACCAGGGCTGGATGAGTTCTCTAGCCACTTCTACAGAGCCTGTTGGAACATTATAAAAAAGGATCTGATAAGAATGATAACAAGTTTTCAGCTAAAAGGCAAAATTAAGGGAGGGACGAACTCTACGTTCTTGGCTCTAATCCCCAAGGAGACCAACCCAGGCACTTTCGCTTGGTTCAGGCCAATCTCTCTATGTATCGTCTCTTACAAAATCTACTCCAAACTGATGGGAAATAGATTAAAAACTATCCTTCATAAAGTAGTCTCCCAAATCAAGGAGATTTTATCAAAGGATGACATATCCTGGACAATGTCATCCTAGTTCAAGAAATGATCCATTCCAGCAAGGCACGAAAGGAGAAAGGAATGATAATAAAAGTGGATATGACAAACGCGTTTGATAGAGTCAAGCACTCATTTTTGTACATAGTTCTAGAAAAATTCAGATTCAACAGTCAGTTTGTAATGCAAATTAAAGCTTGCATTGGGGGACCGCGGAAAGCTCCCCTCATCAGCGAAAGGCATGCCAGATTCTTTCAAGCTACACGAGGGATCAGGAAAGGATTCCCTCTCTTCTCATTCCTTTATATACTGATTGTTGAATCACTGAGTAGGAAATTGCAGATGGAAATGACGGCTAGGAGCCTGCCAAGAATAAGAACGACTCAGGGAATCAACCCTATAAACCACGCCTTCTTTGTTGACGACTCTCTCTTCTTAGGAGGAGCCTCCAAGAACATTACAAAAGCATTCAAAATAATTTTTCATTCTTACTACGTGATCTCAGGTGGTCAAATTAACTATAAAAAAAGCTCCACTTATGGATGGAATGTGGAACAGATGGCTCTTACAAGAATTTCAAGAATGTTGGGAATGCAAGGCTTTGACAAATGGGGAAGTTTCAAGTACTTGGGACTCCCCATCTCATCCAGTGCATATAAAGAAAATTATTGGCAGGAAGTGGATAATAAGATAAGGCCAAGCTCAGTGACTGGGGAGGATGATGGCTGAATCACTCCAGGAAGTTGGTGCTAATAAAATCAGTACTCTCCTCCCTCCCTTTTTATCAGTCATCTGTATTACTAGCTCCGAAATGATTTACAGACAAAACCTCAAAGTATTTGAAAAAAAAATTGTGGAGAGGGGGGAAAGGGAACCAAAAAAAGTTTCACCTTGTCAATTGGAACGTGGTTAGAAGATCCAAAAAAGAGGGAGGCCTGTGGATCCGAGACCCTCATTTAACAAACTTGGCAATGGGTGGAAAAATTCTTTGGCAAACTCTATCTCAAAAAACCCATTAGGTCATCCAAACTATCCGAAAAAAATACCTTACAAGCTCTGGAAGAATATGTTTGGACACCCAACCCCTTCCAAAAGGAACTCATTTATGGAATCTTTGCATTAAAGGGATCTAATTTTTCCAACCTCAACTTCATTGGATCCCAAGAAATGGAAACAAGATTCTGATATGGACGAACAACATTCTTGGGCACTGCCCTCTCAATAGCAGCACTGAGCTATATGGAATTCAAGAATGGACTCTGGGGAAAAACCTTAAATCCTTATATGAAATCTCAAGTTGGTCAGAGGATGGAATTTAGGAGAATTGCATCATCTCAAAGGCCCCCCACCCGACCCTTTCGACTGCCAAGAAGTCCCTCATAAACAATCTTTTAGGATGCGCTTAAATTTAGATCTCTTACTTAGATAAGAGAGGGTGGGGGAAGACTGGAGAATATACTGCTAGCCTAGCTTCTTCAAACCGAAAAAGTCCCCAACTCTTAGTAGAATCTTTGGAAAATGGTTTGGCTTCCATACTAACTAGGGAAAATCTGGTCAAAAGAGGCATCCTTGGTCCTCATTAATGTACACTTTGTTGGAAAGCCTTGAAAACCATCGATCATCTTTTTTTGGAATGCAGTTTCTCCTTGCAAGTCTATACTTTACTCCTCAAATACCTTCATATTACAGCTCCCAACTACATTAATTTTCCTCAACTCTTCACTTCATGGCAGAAAAGGTACCCTTCCCCTTTGAGACATAAGCCACTGTGGAAACAAATCTGGCTGGCACTTCCAAATTACATATGCTCGAAGATATGGATAGATAGGAACTGACCCATCTTCAGGAACATCTCTCCCAACCCAGTCCAAGTAGCTGGACAGGCTAAAGGACTCTTATTGGAAACTTTAAAAGCTTCAGGAAAGAACCTAGATTCCACTACCTCCGAGATGGAAAGTAAGTGGATAGGGGACTTTCTCTCACTAGACTATCCCAACCTTCTAAGTCGTCCAAAAAACACCCAACATTGGAAAATAAGATTGTATAGATTCGATTTTGATATATGGAGGAAAGGCCAGGATAAAAATTTCACGTTCTTCTATTAAGATTCTAGAGGCAACCCGAGAGCAGCAGGTGTGGGAGGGGTTCTCTACTCCCATGAAGGAAACATTGACATCAAATACAAATACAACTGGGGATTGGGGACACAATCCAACAACAATGCAGAAGCTCTGGCTCTCCTAAAAGGATGCCAACTAGCCCTACTCTTGGGTTATAGGGAGATACCCATATTTGGAGACTCTTTGATACTCATGAGCACTATAATACATGGACACACACTACGTAATGTCAAATTAAACTCCTAAATGGAGATAATTCATATTATGATCCCTAAATTTGGCTCTATACAATTCTATCACATATTAATAACAAGTGAGATAGCAGCAAGGCTGCTTATACT
>LPNX011116329.1:0-70902 GCA_001517045.1 Pseudotsuga menziesii | reverse complement strand
CCATTTGATTTATGAGATATTTCTCCGAAAATAAAGGAATAAAACGAGAATTGTTATGCTTTTGAGAATTGTTATGATAAATAATTGAGACAGATTTGATAGGATTTCAGAGTAAATCCATTAATAAATCATGGATAAACTGTGGTTTGATGCGACATATAAAATGAAAACAATGACTAAGATAACATATTCTATAAGAAAACAACAAAACACATATGGATAATAATTTTAAAAAGAATTAATGTAGATATTAGAGCAGAACGCCAATCAAATCTGTGAGGCTTGACATATTATAATCTACTATCACATTTCTTTGTTAAAAGGAAAATCCATATGGAACCTATATTCGAAATTTCTCTTCTTTCTGTTCATAAAGTGTATTGTCATTAAATAAATTATTTATCTAGATGTGAGCCCAAAACCATTAATGATATCAAAGTAATAAATCAATCTATATATATATTTTCAATAAACTTTAATATGTTTATAAGCCATGTTTATTTCATAATGGTTAATTCTATTAAAATACTAAATCAATATAAATAATATATTTATTAACCATCTTTATTTAATAATAGTGAATCAATTGAAATTTTTTTTGATAACAATAAATATCTTATAAATTTTCCAAGCAAATATGAACTTGAATCTTCAAACCTCTTTTCGATTTAAGACGTTTGATTTTGATATAAATAATGTTATAAATCAAAATATTAATAAATATCAAATTATTTATAATATGCTATGAAATATTAAATTATGTAATTAATATATAATTAAAAAATATTAGGAGTGATATGTACGGGGTACTGTCTATTTTTTATTGATTTCGAGGGAATAGAAGTGATTTAACACTCATGGGGTTAGGGAACACAACTAGTGCCTTGATTACACCCACATTAGATTTGAGTTTCATAGTATTTGTTACATTACAAACATTTATAACCTCCTAACTTGCCAAAACTATAGTGAGTTTGAAAAACTTCTTGGCAATTTTTTTGAGCATAGGAAACAAGATTTTAAAGTAAACCAAGTATTACCCTTCTTAAAATCCAATAAACCAAAACTCATCTTAATAGACGCTAATCATCATCATCATAAAACTCATAAATATCGTAAACAATTGTATTTTTAACATTAATATAATTTTTTTTACAAGTTTATCATAAAAAAATATATTTACTTTTTAATGATCAACTTTTTAAATTACATATTCCAAAAAAATTAGTGAAATTTTTTTCCATTAAAATTTTATTACTTTTTGAAATAATCCAAATTTACAATACATAATATTATAACTATAATAATTCAAAATTTTTAATTCTCCAAAATCATATTAAATAATCTCATGAGTTCATAATTTGTACATGTACACCTCTTTGTTTCATCGAATATATATATAACATTATAAATTTAGTTGTTATTATAAACATAATTATATTATATTATAATTTTTCTTTTTTATAAAAGGCATGTGAAGATAAATCTTCAAGCATTTCTTTATCGATCGAAATATTATAATTAATTTACATTTCGTTTTTAACAATTTAATTTATATTAAAAATAAAATTAAAGATTATAAAATATAAAACGATAAAAAAATCGTTTTAAACGGAACGGATATGTTTTATCAAAATCAAAAGATTTATTAATGTTAAAAAATGGAAATTTGCACATTCGGTAATAAAATTCATTGCCATTAACCTGCACACAGATATACTTGGGCCAGAGCCAGGCCACAATTGGATCTCGTTGGCTTCGAAACTCGACGATTTACTCCTCATATTTTATTAATATTTATTCTTTGAAATCATTTATACTATCGCGATTCGCGTTGGTACGTGTAGCCCACGACATTTCCCAATAAGGGTTATACTGCAACCGGCAGTAGCCAGTGGTCTCGAACCCACATCGGAGGGCTTTACCTGTTTGAGCCGGTGGGAGAGATTGGTTCATCGTGTCCAGAAAGCTTAACATGGGCTCTATACCGAGATAAGAAACCCTCGTTTGTATGCGTTTGAATTAGCCCAGGGCTTATGGAATTCGGGCTTTCCGATTGCTTCAAAGATTCCTCGAGCGTTTAGATGAGGAGCAGCTCTGCATTCCGATACCTTTATCAATTAACTTGGTGCAGTAAGTCCGTTCTGACGATGAATTTGATGCCTTTCATGGAGAATTAGGTGCATCACAATAGTATTCATGGTCGTCTTTGTTTGTTATGCATATAGATCAAAATTTGTCAGAAAGTCTGCAAATATAGCGGATGGAAGCAAAGGCTCTGAGGAAAACACAAACCGCGCACATGCTTGATCAAAATTTGTCAGAAAGTCTGCAAATATGGCGGATGGAAGCAAAGGCTCTGACGAAAACACAAACCGCGCACATGATTGGGAAGTCGTATCTCTTACTGCATCGGCTTATGCTGCAGCTCCAGGGCCGAGGAGTCCAGAAGAATCTCGAAGCGAAAACGAGAGTGATGTAAATCTGAACGAAAATGAATCCCTTGCTGCTATGGTTCATTCTAGTCACTTCAATTTTCCGCCCAGTCACAACGAAGACGTTCCAATTCAGCAAGGTACAGACGACAATACCGAAGGATTGGAGATTTCTTACGATGTGAATGTTGAGGACTTTTCAGAAAGTGGAAAGATTGATGAAGTTGTTGCAAAAGATGACCTTACAATTGACAGCCGTGGAAAGGATGTGAAGCACGGTGAAGAAATTGCTAGAAACGTTGAGGATTTAGAAATTTCTTATAATGATAAGATGGAGAGCTCGTTTCAGAACCTCCATCACTGCACTGAAAGTCTTCGGGGCACTGAATTGTTTCGCGAAAACCAGATGCAAATTTCTGTGGTCCATGGTAAGGATATGGAAGAAGGCAAGGCTCTGAAAGGTCTCGACTGGATCGAACCTCGTCATCAACATGCATCTGTTGAGGAAGATGAAATTGTTGTTCTTGCTGCAAAATTCAGCATTTTTCATGGTGATGCTGTTGGCGTGAGTAGCTCAAATACTTGCGACGAGAATAAAGTTCTCTGCGAATCTCAGAAGGAAGTACTAGAGCAATCTTTTAGTCTTCCAAAATCGTTTTCTGTGAACGAGGATACACGCACTGGATTATGTACTTACGAGTACAACTGCATCTCGAGTTTCCAAAGCAAGAATATCCGCGCAGGAGACGATTCCTTTGCATTTGTTTCGAAATTCCGTTGACCCCCGGAGACAAGAAGAAGGCGGGTAGGTGAAAAGTTACATAAGGTGTCGACCCAAATCTAGATAGCAAACTTCGAGGATGACATCATCCCTGCTTAACCAATAGCAACACAAATAAATACAATTTTAATAAATTTAAAAATTGCTATTTTTCATGTTACAAAGTTAAACTTTGGAATAGAGATTTTAATCTTTTAAATATGCACCAATATGCACCAACTAATACCCAAAATCGATTACAATATACCAGCCGGAGGCAGGTATAAAAATATGACTGAGGATGTAGACAAAGATGCAAATCACGGAGTCAATCTTCTTGCTGGAACGCTTAACATATGATTTGGGGAAAGGAAACGCAGTCAGTGCCATAAAATCTATCACCGTGGAAAGCAAGGGCATGTTGATGGACTGGGTGCCAGCTGAAAATCCTCCAC
Source organism: Pseudotsuga menziesii (assembly GCA_001517045.1). NCBI lineage: Eukaryota > Viridiplantae > Streptophyta > Pinopsida > Pinales > Pinaceae > Pseudotsuga > Pseudotsuga menziesii. Next base: position 67,252 of record LPNX011116329.1, on the reverse strand, counting down.
GGATCGACCAAATGCTACATGGGTTGGGAATGGAACGCTATATAACTAAATAAATGCGGGAAGTGGAAGTTAATGCAGGTTTTTTTGGAACGGAAGTCAACGATGGTGGTGGTCTTAACGCTGGTGAGATGAGGATGGTTGAGAACGCTTGCATGCCAAAGATCAGATACGCGAACAAGCGATAAACTGGATTATATGAGTAGTTGGATGTTAAGGCGAATGAGGAAGGGATGAATCCGGGTAGATGCTTACAGGACGATATGATTCATCTAAGCCCAAATTCGATTCAGTTTGATCTTCATCATCTATTTGGAATTCTCAAGGAGAATGGAATGTGTGTAAATAGCCAGATTTGGCGTTAAGCCATGACCTATTCTATTTCAATAAAAACTTTTAACCTTTCTCGTGCAAAAAAGCATAAGGTCATGATCTTAACCAGAAGATCCTAGTACAAGTAACTCTCCCGAATAGGACTTGATCAAGGTCCTAGCTTGATACAACACAAGCTCTTTAACTTCACACAATAAGATAGTGAACTTAATACAACATAAGTTCCGGAATTGACACAACAAGTATCATGATGAGGATATGAACTTAATACAACATAATCTCTAGACTTGACACAACAAGTCTCATGGAGGATGACTCCCGAAGTTGTACATCTAACAAAAATAGATGACATATTATATAAAGATTCATTCCAAATTAGTGTTCCTAGTTATAATGGTGTAGAGTGTTTGGTTTCAATTTCAAAGACTGGCCAATCTTATGTATATCCTTTGGGCATGTAGATAAGTTCTAGGAGGATAGTTTTGTAGATTACCAAAAGCCATGGAAGCATGAGTATGTTGATATATAGAAGCTTCAGTACATGGCGTCAAAGGATTTTTCTTATAAATCCTTTGCACCTAGTCTCTCTGACCCTCTACAAATGTTTCTAAAGGTGCGAGTCATTTTATGTGAGTTGTTTACAATTGATAGATTCTGTGGTATATTTGGGAATATTCGGTAGCCACTCTAGTTAATGAATCAAGGATATTTGAGACTTAGTTGTTTAATTGTCAGGTTTTGGGTTATGAAGAGTTATATCATGTCTTTAGTTATGCACATGATTTGCTCTATAATGCTTAAAATGTTAATACAATGGAGAATCACTCTGCTCATGAATATATGTTTGTGATGTATCTTTGTGATTTATATGTAGTTATCTTTATTGTACATATTGTCCGTTCTGCTCTTGAATAAAAGATAACTAATGGATTTTGCACCCCGACTAAATATATAATACTCTACATATTATTAATAGGGAAACTCTTATACACATCTCAAGTGAGACCTCCTTCGTCTAGGAAGGTGGAACATGTGGACATACTAAACTACATCAATCTTATGTTGGACTTATTCCATGGATTCATGGTTTTTCATAGAGAAACCAACATGGTTATGATGTCAAAATCTTAACCAATGCAGAGTAACAAAGATGTAGTGGAGGTTGATGAAGGCCAAAATCTAGAATTGGCTAAAAGAAAGAATTCATGAGTTCAACTAGTAATAAAGTGTCTATGTAGGATAAAATGTGGCAAGACTTAAAGATAAGTACTTGTTTGAGTGTATGCATCAAAATAATTGGACATAGTTCCCAGTAAACTTTTAAGAATGTATAGGATGAATCATGAAAAAGCATCGACGATCACTTCCACAATTGAGAGTTGAGAGGATGAATGAAAAAGTGTTAAGAATCTAGCGATATGACAAACAATTGACTTGAAAGGTTGATATTTGCTTCAAAGGTGTGGTGGAAGTCTATGCTTTGGAATTCTTGGTAGAATGCAATTAATCATTGATAAATGTGTTATAATTATTTAAGAAGGGATCATGTGGGATTTGAATGAAGAGACATTGGTGTGGATAAAAATGTCGATGGTGGAATGGGGGATGTCGCCAAGCCCTATTAAAATGGAAGAATAAAGCTTGCATGTGAAGCGGAATGATAGGAGGATCTAATGATGGAATCATTGTCATATGTTGATTAGAGGATTGATGATGGTAAAGGTGGTGGATTCTAAAAGAGATAAAAAAAAGCAACAACAAATGTTCATAGAGATAACAAGGAACTAGTGGTATTTTTGGTGATCATTGCGATATTTGGGAAGAATATTTTAATGATAGAGTTAGTTGTGACTCAATATATATATTAGAATAAGAACCAACAAAATTTATTGTTAAGGAATGATGCTAATTGTCATCCACCATGGTGTTACAATTGTAAAGAGGTTGGGCACATTGTTAGCAACTACCTGCAACCATGATATCCTTGTTGCAACCACTATAGAAAGACTAGACATAATATTGAGGACCATTTAGAACTAATAGAAAACTGGGAGGCACTTGATATGAAGCAATGTGATGCAAACAAGGGTGATTCAAATCCATTGATAAATATCTTCAAATAGGGTAGGAACAAGATAGGAGTAGATGTAGGAACATCAAATCAAAGTCCTATTTAGAGAGCTCCACCAAAATTACTGGCATTGTCCATGTCCAAGGTGTTGGTTTTGAAAAAAATAGAAATACCACGAATCATAATGTGACCACTAAGAAAATGCATGATCCTACTGATCCATTTAATTGGAATTGAGATCTAGGAATGGTTGAAGATATTCCTACGATTTCTTGAACATGACCAAGTTGTAACCATCTTAAAGGAGATATATGAGCGGGTTCCAGTATCAACTATTGATCTTGTTGATCAACCCCTACACCGTGTGCAAGGGAAAATACCAATTGAGGAATTGCAACTAAATGTCTTAATTAGAGGGTGTGAGGTGTGAGAAGTCATGCTTAATTTGGGATCAAATATGAACATCTTATCCAAAAGTTTCTAGGATTTCACAAGACAACCTAACTCAGTTTACCTATTGGTCAAACTATGATTGGCTAACCAGTCACATGTGTTTCCAATTTGCAGCTTGGAATAAATGGAGTTCAATTTAAGTGGTGTGAATACTAGACAATAAGGATCCTTACTCTATGCTACTAGGTATTGATTGGTATTTGAATACCAATGATGTACTAAACTTAAAGTAGCAACAAATATCACTTATCAAAGAAGGTTGTGAAGTTGTTCAATCTCTAGATTCAACATTTTGTTAGTGGTTTGTGGAACCAGTGGAATAAGGTTTGGATTAATTATATAATCTTGCCATGGGGAATAAGGAGGATTGCACAAATCCCATGATGGATAGAGATTTCAATCAGCTACATTTAACAGATAGTATAATGGCAATTATGAGTATTCTATATGGAAGGTGTGGTCGTATGAGTAAGTGGATTGAATAGAAGTTGAAGGACCCAATAGATTTTGATGACCAGATCAATTGAATTTATGAAATATGTACAGGGACAATTCAAGTCAAAGGAGAGGAATCCAATGTGAAATGTCTCTTTGGAAAAGATATTCATGAGATCATGGGTGACATATAAGAGGATAAGTTATGTAATCGATGATGGCATTTTGTTATGTATGGAATATATGTGTCTATCGTATCACGACCTTAGTAAAGTATTATAATATGAGGATAAGTTATGAACTATATACAAACCAAATGTTAGTCTTAGATTTTCATCATTTAAGCAATATGATCTAGGATCTTATCTGATAGAATAACATGCATAGCAATAATCACAAGAGATAAGAGGCACAAAGAGTTTTCCTTGGGGAAACCATAAAGGAGAAAACCCTGCAACTTCCTCAGAGATAGAATAAGCACCAATAGCAAAAGTAAAACCCAAAGACACAAAGATGATCTCCAACAACTGTTCTCTCTCTAACTTGTGCGAGCTCCTCTTCTCTCACTCATTCGCTACAATTGAGTGAGTGTGTGTTTCAAATAGAGAGTCACTCTCTATTTATACTAGTTTTCCACTTGACAAATACTTACCAGGGTCGACCTCACTACGAGATTCTAATAACCCTAGTACCTCTCAACTATGGGGACTATTGCCCCGACTTACAAAGGAGGGTTAACCTCTATGACTTTACATGACTTTATTATATTAATGATTCTCTCGATAGGAACATCGGGGTATAATGAAATACAATATAAGATATACAAGTGAATACATTCCAAAGTTACAAATACATCAACACTCCCTCTTAACTAGGAAAGTATTCTCTTGACACAATTCATCAGCACAAGTATTCGTCACTGGATCATTCATCAAAGCTAGATCATCATCAAAGCTAGATCATCATCATCAAAGCTGGATCATTACTGGATCATCATCACTGCTCTCGCTATCTCGAGCAAATGGTGCTATCTCTCAATTCTACTCGTCATAGGAAGTTCTATAGAGCCAACCCTTTTTCATGTTGGATGTATGCCTAGCCTCCATGTAGGTCTTCATCAATAGAGCCAACCCTTTTTCATGTTGAATGCACTGCCTTGCCCTTGCAAGGACTTCCCCTACAGAGCCAACCCTTTTTCATGTTGGATGCACTACCTTGCCCTTGCAAGGACTTCCCCTACAAAGCCAACCCTTTTTCATGTTGGATACAGTACCTTGCCTCTGCAGGGATTTCCACTACAGAGCCAACCCTTTTTCATTCTAGATGCAGTACCTTGCCTCTGCAAGGATTTCCACTACAAAGCTAGTCCTTTTTCATGCTGCATGCAGTACCTTGCCTCTGCAAGGATTTTCACTACAGAGCCAACCCTTTTTCATGATGGATGCAGTACCTTACCTCTGCAAGGATTTCCACTACAGAGCTATCCCTTTTTCATGCTGCATGCAGTACCTTGTCTCTGCAAGGATTTCCACTACAGAGCCAACCCTTTTTCATTCTAGATGCAGTACCTCTCCTCTACAAGGATTTCCAATACAGATAATCTCGGAGCACAAACCATATACACATAACACAAATTCACATTCACTGGCATGGTAGGACAAACCTACTACCATCCAGGAAAGGCTTCAACACTTATATCCACCGGCATGGTAGGACACACCTACTACCATCCGGGAAGGGCTCATGTGTATCACTTCCCCTTTGATGGAACCTCAATCTGAAGAACACCGAGCTTCTCTTTGAAGTACTCAAACTTCACTCTGGCTAACGACTTTGTTAACACATCAGCTATCTGCTCGTCTGTCGCAACATACTAGAGCTTCACTTCTCCTCTATGCACCATATCCATGATATAGTGATACTTGATCTCGATATGCTTCGACTTGTCATGGAACACCAAGTTCTCCGAAAACTTCACACAACTCTAGTTGTCGCAATATATATAAGTAGCATCTAACTCGAGATCAAAGAAATTAGATAGTATATTCCTCAACCATACTACCTCACAACTAGCCTAACAAGATGTGACATATTCTGCTTTGGCTGTACTTAGTGCCACACAGGACTGCTTCCTGCTAAACCAAGAGATCACACCTGATCCCATACAAAAGCAACACCCTGAGGTGCTCTTTCTATCAATGGCATTGCCTGCCCAATCCAAATCCACATAACCTTCTAGGTTAATCTTATGATTCGCCTCATACTTGAGCCCATAATCAACTGTACCCTTCAGGTACCTCTGAATATGCTCTGTAGAAATCAGGTGAACATGTCTCGTATATGTCAGGAACTGGCTCAATGTGTTCACAAAAAATCAAATATCTGGTGTCATATTCGTCAGGTACATCAATGATGATACATCGTGGCATCAACCGACTCTGATGAAGGATCATTCAATAGATTCAGGTTTGATGCCATAGGTGTGGTCATGGCCTTGCAGTCCATCATCTCGAACCTCTTCAGGATCTTTACTGCATACTTCCCTTGTCCCAGGGAGATTCCATCTTCATTTTTCCACACCTCCATGCCTAGAAATAGTGCATCATACCCAAGTCTTTCATCTCAAACTCGACAACAAGCTTCCTCTTCGTGTCAACAGTCAACCCATCCTCACATGTCCAAAACAGGTCATCTACATGCAGTAGGAGTATCACAGGGTTCCCTTCCTCAACCTTATAGTAAAGGTTGGAATCTGCTTTACTCTTGGTAAAACCTAAGCTAGTCGAGAAGCTGTCAATTCTGTCGTACCATGTCTCGGGTTCCTGTTTTAAATCGTATAGGGCCTTCTTCAATTTGCACACATGAGTCTCCCTGTCATGTGTCTCAGAACTGAGTGGATGATCCACATACACTTCCTCTTCTACTACACCATTCAAGAAACCAGTCTTGACATCCATCTGGTGTATCTTCCATTTCATTACTGCAGCCAGAGCAAGTACTGATCTGATGGAAGTGTATCTGGCTACAGGTGCAAAATTATCCTCATAATCTATCCTTTACTTATGGGAGAAGCCACGTGCCAAAAATATTGCTTTATATTTCTCTATGTTGCCATATACAACATGCTTGATCTTGTAGATCCACTTGGAAGTCACAACATACTTCCCTTCTGGTCTCGGGACCACATCCCAGACATCATTCTTCATGATCGACTGGTACTCCTTGATCATAGAATCCTTCCATTATTTTTTTTTCTGCCGCTTCTTCATAGTTGGAAGGTTCTTGATCAATGATGTCACAAAATAGGGCTACATAACCAGAGTAGGACCTGGTTCTCTTCCTTTCTCTATGCATTTCTTCTGGAGCCCCATATCTTTTTGCACCTTGGATAGCTTCTTGTACCCATGTAGGTTTCCTTTTGTAAGGATTCTTCTCCTGGGGTGGATCTACAGGTTCCCGGGGTTCTTCCATTTCTCGATCTTCTTTTGGAGTTGCTTCGTTCATAGTTGTATCTCAGATCCTGGGTACTTCTCTTTCTTCAAGTTTCGCAATAGCTCTTTTTTCTGGATTTGTTGTAAGCTGAGTCTTCATCAAATTGCACATCCCTGCTGATGTCAATCTTCTTGAATCCTGGGAAGTATATTTTGTAAGCCTTCGAGCTTTCACTATATCCCACAAACAAACCCTTCTTTCCTGAAGGATCGAACTTTGTCCTCTTTTCTTTCTGAATGTGTATGTACACTGGACAACCAAATATTCTGAGATGACTGACTTTTGGTTTCTTGTCGGAGAAGACTTCTTCAAGTGTCTTGTTCTCAAGTACTCTATGCAGAGTACAGTTATGTACATACACAGTTGTCCTAACAGCTTCTACCCATAGATGCATAGGAAGATCTTGATCATGAAGAATATCCCTTGCTACTTCCATAAATCATTCTATTCTTCCTTTCTGCAACTCCATTCTATTGTGGATTATATGGAGTGGTCAACTCCCTCTTAATCCCTGAATCTTTGCATAATTCTTTGAATTCATCTGATGTGAATTCTCCGCCATTGTCTGATAAAAAAGTCTTGATTTTCTTCTCTGTGTGGTTCTTGATCAAGGCTTTGAATTTCTTGAACTTACTGAATACTTCATCCTTGATTTTCAAGAAATATATCCATGCCTTTCTAGAAAGGTCATCAATAAAAGAAACATAGTATACATACCCACTTAATGAACTGGATGACATCGGACTGCATACGTCAGAGTGGATGATATCCAGGATTCCTTTTGCCTTGCTCTCGCTACTTGGAAATGTCTTCTTTATGTTCTTTCCTTTTTCACATCCTTTTCAAACACCTTCATTCTTTTCCTGTATTTCTGGAAGACCTTCAACAACTTTGCTTACAATGGTAGTGCCCAATATAAGTGCACATGTGCAAGCCTTCTATGCCAAAGTTCAATTTGGATCTACTGAGTCATGGACCAAGGCTTGTTTTGGTTGGCCCTTTAATTTGTATAAGCCTCTGTCTTGCTCTCCAATCACTATTGCATCATCTATAGTTTTCCCCTTTGGCCACATAAGGACTTGGCCATCTATAGATGCAACCCTCATACCTTTTGCATCCAATGTAGATATGGAGAGAAGATTCTTCTTTAGTCTTGGTACAAATAAAACATCCTTCATCTTCATAAATTTTCCAGAGTCTAGCTTATAGCAGGATTCACCACTACCTTTTATGGGATACCGGTAGTCATCCCCAAGTTTTACTTTGTGGGGTGACTCATGTTCAGATAGTTTTACAAAGGATTCTTTAAATCTCATCATATGTTTGGAAGGCCCACTATCTATGAGCCAATCATTGCTTCCATGTGTAACAATTCCTGTGAGGGAAGAAATCAAAACATATTCTTCATTGCTTGAATAACCTTGTTCTTTGACTCTCTTTCTTGGAGGTTCATCATCCTCTGTAGTGTGAGCATGATGTCTTCGTTTGTTGTTCTTATTCTTTTGAGAGCCACCTTTGTTTCTGGGACAGTTTATGGTGATGTGTCCTTTCTCATCACATGTAAAGCATATGATACTAGATAGATCTCTTCTAGGGTTATTGTGGTGTGAATGATTACCTTTGGGATGATGGTAGTCCCTTCTGATCTTCTTGGTGTGTGTTGTGAGAGCTTGATCTTCATTTCCCATCTTTTCTTCTCGAGCTACTATTCGATCTTCTTCTTGCGAGCATTCCTCCCACAGTATATAGAAGGTGATTAACTTTCTTCTATCACAAATCCCTTGAATGAAGGAGTCCCATGACCTAGGGAGACCATTCAAGTTGGTCATCACAATTTTTGCATTCTCTACTTCTTCATCCACTGCTTCAAGTTGTTCTTTGATTTGGGAGACCCTTGTAAAGTATGACTGTATGGTCTCTGCATTCTAGATCTTTACATTCTTCAACTGATTTCTCAAAGTCATCTTTCGATTTATGTTCTTCCGTTCAAATAGCTTGGTCAAGGAATCAAACATCTCTTTAGGTGTCTTTAGGGAAGGCACATATGGTATAAGGTGATCCTTGATTGAATTAGCAATAATCCTCTTGGCCTTGACCTGTAAGGCCTTATCCTCATCTCCCTTTAGAACTGGAACCTCTCCACTTATGTAGGTGTCCAATTCATTTTCTTCAAGAACCAGTGAGATCCTATACTTCCATGCTTGGAAATTTTCAGCTCCTTTAAGCTTTTCATCAAGCTTGGTGTGATGAGACATTTTAACTTAGAACCTCAAATGGAAATAGACAAAATTTAGATCTTACCAATTTGAGATGCTGAAACTGGATCTGGAGCTGATCTTCTGCAGTGTTGGTTTTATGGTTCATGGGAAAATTAGGGTTTGAATTCCTGGGAGTTCTACCCAACCAAAAAATTCGATATTGGTCTCTAAACTTCTATTTTGAGGAGGAGAGCAATCCTATGCTGGGCTCACTCAAAAAATTCCACTTCTATGGAAAGCCCTAATTTCTTGCTGTAGTGGTAGGTTAAAAACTGAAAATGCTCAGAATCAAATTTTGCTTCGACAGAAAGATGCGCCCTTCAATGGAGAGTTTGCCTAGCCTCCTTTTACTAATGATATGTGGAGAGAGACCCAAAAAGTAAGAAGCCCTGGCTTCTATAGCTGCACAATGTCTTCTTCTCAGGTTAGCTCTAATACCATGTTAGATTTTTATCATTTAAGCAATATGATCTAGGATCTTATCTGAGAGAATAACATGCACAACAATAATCACAAGAGACAAGAGACACAAAGAGTTTTCCTAGGGGAAACCATAAAGGATAAAACCCCACAACTTCCCTAGAGATAGATTAAGCACCAATAGAAAAAGTAAAACCCAAAGACACAAAGATGATCTCCGACAACTGTTCTCTCTCTCACTTGTGTGAGCTCCTCTTCTCCCACTCATGTGCTACAATTAAGTGAGTGTGTGTTTCAAATAGAGAGTCTCACTCTCTATTTTTCCACTTTACAATTACTTACCAGGGTCGACTTCACTAGGAGAGTCTAATAACCCTAGTACCCCTCAAGTGTGGGGACTATTGCCCCGACTTACAAAGGAGGGTTAACCTCTATGTATTTACATGACTTTATTATATTAATGATTCTCCCGATAGGAACATTGAGGTACAATGAAATACAATATAATATATACAAGTGAATACATTCTAAAGTTACAAATACATCAACAGTTAGAAGTGGTAAACACTCATTTTAAACTTTGGAAAAGGTGGTACATTTGATGGTGATAAATGCACGAGGAAAATATAGTGATGGGAACCTGAACCAAGGGATTTATTGGTATTTTTCATTTATGAATTGACTGTATGCATTTAAAAAGGTGTTTCTTGTATTTTGAATTGGTTGATGTGGCATATTGGCATGGCTCAGTTGTGGCTTGGTCATTAGTTGATGGCTGAAAAGTTGCTAACGTTGAAAGATATGAAATCTAGGGTTGACATGAACGCATATTGCAACATTGAATGTCCCACTACATGAGTAGTTAATGCACATTCTCTCAAGTTTTCTCTTGGAAAAAGGTTTGTTTCAATCCTAATTTTGAGTTTGGTATTGCCATTGCTTATAGCTTGTTCTCAGAGGATTGTAACTGTTTTCATATATCTTTGAGGAAGATCATAAGCACTGAAAGGTATGTGGTCTTGCAATACTTCTCTATATCAAATGTTAAATTTCAAAATGATGTATTGTTGGCTCTATTTGAGATTATGGCATGCTTTCATTCTTCCCTATCCCTCTCCTTTAACGAAAAATGTTTGAATTAATGGTTTTGGTACCAAAAAATGGTATTGAATATAAGAAGTAAGATAATGGTGAGAAGTTACAGTTGAGTTTGAATTTTTATCATAGTGTTATTTGGTTATTCTGATGGTGTTTCGATTATGAATAATCTACAGTTATGCAATATGGCGATACCCTTTGTTGTTTACAATTTGTTTGAATTCTACGCAATGATTCTCTTAATGTTTGGATAAAATGAAAAATGTTGTGGATCAGAAGTTGCAATTAAGTTTGAATTTCGACTTAGTTTTGTTTTGAGTCAAAATTGATATCTTCCTTGAAGTTTGTCATGGTTTTTTCCTTTCACAAGGTTGTCATTATCTTCTATGTTTTGGTTTCAACCCAAAATCCATATATCAATGGTATGCTTTTCAAAATTAGGGCCTTAACATTATGACCAATCTCACCATCAAAGAATTTCTATAGTAGTTTCCCAAACCCTTAACTATGTGATCCCTTTGTTGCGATAATAGTCGACACTGTGGTTAGTTCAGAGAAACTTGTAGATGAAAATAAATTTAAATGGTTTACAAATGGTTGAAACATTATTGTTTTTTCAAAATTAGAAAAAATGCTTTCCCTCTTAGCCAAATACTTCAACCTCAGACAATTTAAGGTTTTGATAACATGTTATCCAAGGATTGTTCTCAATTTTTGAACTTGGAAAGTCATAATTTATCTTCAGTAGTTCAACTACTGAAGATACATTCTCCAATCCACTTGGTGTTATGTTGGGGACAAGTCTTGAGTTGACATACTATCACTCAACACACAACTCCTCCTCTAAGGCCAACTCCTGGTGAATCCAAGGGGGGTGGTCACTAAGAAAATAAAACTATGTATTTAAAGATAAGTCATAAGAATGAAATTAATTCTATGAGTTTGAAATCAAGTTACATTGAAGTGGTCTTTCGATCATTATATGATCCATGATTCGCCCACACTCATCTAGTCGTTACCATATACTATTGTTGCTCCAATTCCCAAATCGTGCTTGATGATCTCTCTTACATTGGACTATGACTCATAATCATCGAGATTTGTTCTATGTGACTTGTAAATTTAGGAATTATAATATGCAAATATTTTGGAGTTCCTTCATCAGCTAAAATATTTCAACGGAGTAGGCGCCTCATCCTTTCTCTTAACTAGTCAACTTTCCCTTGACTCAAGTATGACTTTTGATTGCTTGAAATTCTTGACCAATTTCTTCATATTCCTATTGTTACAAAGTGGAATTGGAATGTCCCTAAGTTCTTCTCATTTTTCTAGCTTTTCTACCATTTTATTTTTGAATATAGGCTTTCTACTTGTGATTGGCCATATATTTTTTATTGAGTCATGCCTGAGTTATCTCTAGGCTTAATTCCTTGTTTATTATGTTGACTAGCATAATCTATTCATTCATTCCATGTGGACAACGACCCCTCCATTGTTGACTTGATTATTGATAGGAAATGGTTGTGGGTTCAACAATGTTACTAATTTACTAAGAAAATATTCCCACTCTTGTTCGCAGACAAAGCAATCCTAGTTCTTATTGCCACCTGATACACAGCTCGGGTAACATGGAAGAAATCTTCAAGCCACTTGGTGCGACCTTGGGGAAAAGTATCGAGTTGAGATACTGTCCCTCAACACACAACTTCTCCATCTAGGCCAACTCCTAGTTAAGCCAAGGGGGGTGGTCCCTAAGAAAATAAAACTATGTCTTTTAAGATAAGTTACGAGAATGAAATCAATTCTATGAGTTTGAAAATGCTGAAACAATAGAGCAAAAACAATGAATTAAATCAACAACATACAATATCATCGACCATGACACATAATTCAATTTAAACAAAAGTGATTGGATAGTAGACCAGTGTCAATGGAGTTAAATAACTACTGATAAAAAGGAAATATTTTCTTGTGCTTCTTGGTCAGCTTTACACATTATGGATGAGTGGATTACGAGAAAGGGAAATTCCAATATACCTCGAGGTATGCGGAACAAGTCCGGATTTCCAAGTGTGACTCCACACGAGAATACGGGCTATATTTTAGTTGCAAGGATATGTCCAACATTGACACCAAACTAGGGTGTATCCTGATGGTTCCCCATGGTCACTACATAGTTGGTCCCCTTTTCACTGTGAAATTTTCCCACACGAGACAAAAGGAGAGACACGAGACTCCATTTGAGGGAGGTTAATTCAAATTAAGTGAATCTTGATTACAAAGTGCTATAGGTTCCTTTCTGATTGTCCAATAGATTAGGAAAGCCTATAGCGGATAAGAGCATATGGGAGACATGTAGCGAAATGATTACTTTATCTGCAAACAAAGAACTAAAAGTAAATGAACTAATTGGAAGGAAGTAAATGTTATTTAATTAATCTAACTACAAATCTCTTTTCTAGAATTCCATTTACTAGGGAAATCCCTTTGGGTAGCACTGTACTTCGGGAAAGTGTAGTGGTTTGTTACTTTATTAGAAAAATAAAAAAGATGCAAATAAACTAATCTAAGATTAGTAGCTAAATAATAATACAAAGCAGAAAATCAAACCATAAAACATGTGAAACAAATCTCTCCAGGGGGATGGGGTATGGGCATTGGGTAGGCCAATTTATTTTCCTTTATTACTTATTATTACAATACAAAAAAGGTGGATTCCTTTGGTCCTTATAGATTCGGATTCAAATGTTTACAAGGCTTATGAAATGAAACATGATCAAGGAATGGTGTTCCAAGAGGTCCCGAATGGCTTGGAAATTCGATTTTTTGCCAACACTTCCTCTTACATGTTTGTCAAAAGCATAAATCCAACCACATATTATGCACCAAATGTGCTAATCAAGACATTAGAAGCATAAAAAAATTAAGTACTGAAAGATTGGAAATATGCACAAGTACTTAACAAAACTAGATCTATTCAAAGATAAAGATTGAATGACTTAGGTCTAGAAACATACTTAAACAAATCAACATTTAGATATTCCATTAAAATAAACTAATTTACTTAAGCATGAAATGAATCATAACAAAAAAAATTAAATAAAAGATGAAGGAGAGAGAGAGAGAGAGAAGGATGGAGCTAAGACTTGGGAACTTTTGGGTTGTGGAATACGTTGGTGAAGAGCAGAGGGACTCTTCCTTATTCAATAAAGACTTTGGAGAATGAGAGAAACAAAAATGATATCCCAGTGATTCAAAGGAAGCACCTGTAAAATCCTTCACACTTGCCAAGAAACTCGTCAAATCTAGTAAAAACTTATGCTAAAGAAAATAAGAGCATACATATAAGCAAAAAGGAAAGCAAATTCTAGATCTTGAACATAAATTAATTAAGTGAATAATAGAAACAAATTTACTCAGTTATGTCAATTTGACATAATCCTTCATGAGGATAGCTTTGACAAGAAATAACAAATGCAAAAAATAAACTCTATATATACCTCAGCATAAACACAAGACAATGATCATCCAATGCTTTGAGCCATACATCACATGAAACTTCGAAAGCCTTTTTATTATTTGAAATGATATTACAAAATACAAAAGCAGATCTTGAGCATCATTTTGTTCCTCTCTAACCATGAGGAAAAATGAGAGCCATATCTTGCTTAAATAGATCAATAAGCCAAAGGAGGCACATTTATCAACTGGATGATGAGTTCAAGTGAAAAGGAGTTTGATTGAGGTGATTTACGAGTTAAATAGGGTGCAAGGAGTTATTTTAGGGATTCATTGGAGCCACCACTCAACTAAGAATGAACCCCCATCTTGTTTGGTGACACATCACTCTCCAAGAATGCACCCTCATCCAAAGAGATGTGCCCTCAAGAACTTGAGATAACTTGCCCTGATGGGATATGATACCAATCCTCCTTTTATCTTCCAATCAATCAATTTCCACCACTTCCAAGTAACTAGTACATGTCCCAAACTAAATTCCATGATTAATGGGATTTGTAAATTGCCTTTATTTTGTCTTTTTGGCCATTTTCAAGAGAAAACTAACTTGCGTCATAAATAATCACTTAAGTTTTTCTCAAAAGTGGTTTTAGGAGTTAACTTGGGTGCTCCGAGTTAGAAAACAAACACCCCCATGGAAAACTCCCCCCCCTAGCCCCACTTTTAAGGTTTTTTCTAATTTTTACATTAAAAATATTAAAAAATGCCTATTTTACAGGAAATATTTTAATTTGCGAAAAACAAAATAGACCTAGGGGGACTTAGTGCATGTTCATATGAATCAAGATCGATGACTAGCATAGTAATATACATTGACACTTAGAATTTAATATCCTCCTAAGACCTAACCACCAACATGATTACTCCAACGTTGGAGGTTTGAGTGAAAAACTCGTAAATTATAATTCGTTGAAGAGCAACAAATAATTAACGAGGAAAAAAAACTCTAGATTAAAGTATTGATGTCTAAGTCCTAGGAAATCCAAGTATGTGACAAAAATTAATCATGCTACGTCAACTTATTACAAATTCCTCGAGGGGTATGAACATGCAATTTTTTTGAAAAAGGACAAAATTGGCATGCATGGACTTATGAACTTATGAACTTATGCACTTATGATAATGAACAATTGACTTGTTCATTCTTTGGCTGCTTAGATGAACTGTTTCACTAAGTATAACTTAGGTGGTAACATCTGGCTCCAACTGTGAGATGTGTGCTCGATCCGGTCTTTTGGAAATGAGTGGATACGAGAACTCCATAATCTCTAGTTTCTATAATCTGTAAAAACATTTCAACTTGATAAACCATACCCTCAGTAGCACAAGTTTTATGAGAACCAATGAACCATAAGTTCCTTTATTAGAAAGTAAAAAAAATGGAATCAATTAAGGAAAATGATTATCAGTCCTAAATACAAAAACATAAATGATCATTTTAAGGACCTTATTTCGTACTCTAAGCATAACATATTCAAAATGTTAAGTGAAATGATAAATCCAATGTATCACCTTAACATTTTATTAGTATGTTTTTTTCCCCTTGTGTTTGGTTACTAGCCAAAACAAGGATAACTTTATTAGGAAATGCAAACCTGCATGATGATTCAGGATGGTAGGGCTAGATGAGAGACACAAAATTCCATCGAACTACTTCCGAAACTGTAGAGTACTCCTGCAGGAGTATTCTATTCAAGATTGGATATGACTAACATACACATTTGTATGATGCGGTAGATCATCATACTTATCCAAACTGCTTCTTGAATGATAAGTTTGTGTGTAATCCCCAAGTTTCTCCAAGTCACAAGGAACCTATGCATTTGCAGACGATGGCTGAGATTGATCTTCAATCGATTGCATCTGATCTGACTCTTCACTACAATGCTTCTCAGAGTCTTCATTAATGACACTCATATACGGCTCTGAATGATCATATGAAAATTCTGCATGCTCCTCTTCCATACCAATATTTTCGAATTAAATGAATACTCCCTTCCGTGGACATGTCATAGATGTGATTTTCAATAAGGATTCCAAATTTTTCTAAGTCAAATAACCCTTCTCTAGACACATCATAGATAGGATTTTCCAAAAATGTCCAATAGTTATTATCAACATCTTTACCAAACATCCCCGGATGCGAGTGCCATGTGTCCCACAGGTGGTGAGGGCCTCAAGAGAAGGGATGCCATGGTGGCGAGGATGTCACTTCGCATAAAAAACCCACATCACCAATCAAGGCGACACTTAATGTGCATCGATGACGAGGTAGGGGAGTTTAGTGCTGGCGATGATGGAGGTCATGAGCATTTACACACTATGTTCGGAGATGGCCCTGCGGTCACATCGAGGCCTATAAGATCTGAGTTTACGTCACGTTGGGTCTTGGAAGGGGCATCGTCAACTTAATTCACCATTAATGGATTCTTGACACTATTCTATTATCCCCTGGGTTATGGCTTTAGCGAATTCATTCTTGGGGCCTCATCTATTGGTAATGTTTTTGGCTCTGGCTTGCATCCCATCCTCTTGGTTCGACTCTGATACAACTGGTTGGTCTTTCCCGTAGTATTGCTCCCATCCTTGGCCTGCAGCTTAGCAATACTGCTACATCTATGGTCCATCTGAGCAAGTTGTCTTGCATACCAGTGTTTGTCTTGGTCCTGTGGTCGAGTTTCACTACTGTTTAAACATGTCTTGTCAGCGTGGTACACCCCGTCGAGCTAGAAATGGTAGGGGACGCGCACACTAGGATTCACATATGATGCAGGAAGATGGTTATTCCAGTGGGGTTTCCATGCTGGTGGGTAATTTGATTGATGAATGGGAATCCAGGATGATCAATGAAAATTTGGCCAGAGGTATTGGATGGAGACGCCTCAATGATTACTGGATATTCAAAAACATGATGGGATCCCTCATGGAGGATATGGTTGGTGCTTGGAACTACACTAGAAGCTCTGGTTTATAGGCAAAAACCAATCTTATTGAACTCAACACTCAGCTTAATAGGCGGGACACGACTGTAGCATGGAAGCGAATGGCTCTGGGTCTCTATACGTCGGGAGAAGGGGGGAGTGACAATGTCTCGATGATACTCATAGTTTCAATGGATACGGGCTCAGTATTGGCTATGCCTCACTCATCATCCATTCCATTTTCGACGCCACCACAATCACTCAGTTGCATCACAAACGAGTACGTGACATTGAGGTACCAGTTCGCAAAACCTCTCCTCTTCTTGTTAAGCAGTCTGAACCTTCAACTAATGAAGAGTTCTATGGATTTTGTCCGATCATTGAGGAGAACCAGGAGAACACAAACCCTTAAGCTTGGAGCTGATGAAGATATGCAACCTGTTAGGCTTACCTCAGTTTTTCTTGCTTGTTCTGATATTTTCATTTTCTTTCAATTTATATTGAAGTTACTATTTATATGTCTATATCTATGAAACTCATCTACACTATTAAGTTTTGTACTCAACTCCCATCTTCTGAATGGGTTATTGTGCCTTATTTTTCTAAGAACTGATTCACTTACTGTTTTTGACGAGATGGGGTGGTAAGTTTAGAGCACCCCAACCACATGTCCATGATGCTTTCTTCTGTAAAATTTTTGTTTCGACTGGTTAATATAATGCAAACTTACACAAAACAAAACAACTTTACTAAACATTGGGGAGCTTTAATTAATTGCATAATGCTCCTAACCTGTCCTCCTCATGTTCATAATAGTCATCCTCAAAAGGATTGGTTTCAAAATTGTTACAAGGAAGTAAACTTTCCAAACCTTCATCACATGTGGAGAACATCGAGGAGTGTCATCATACACCATACAAACTCCATCATAATTTTCTTTATAAGTTTTTGTGATGGTTTCTTCTTGAGGTATATTTGGAGTATAAATGATATCATCACTGACATGAACTTGAGGACACTCCAAATATTTAGTGGTAGCAAGAGATGGATTTTCAACGATATATTCATTCAAGATACCTTCGTGATTGTCTTCAATGGGGTCACTTGGGATGTGTTGCTCAATTGCGGAAGATATTGTCTCTTCCTAAATTTCTCCTTTAGATTCATGTTGTGTTCTAGGGAGGAGGGAATCATATTTTTTAACAAGCTACTCAATCTCCCCCACTTCTCCGTCATGCCCATGCAATAGGAAACACTCGAAAAACTATGCCATGGAAACTATGGACTCTTTGCAAAGTTCATAGAACCAATTCATTGCATCCCCCTACAAGGTAAGAGAAAATATGGTCATCAGATCTCCTCGTGAATAATATCAAAATCAACCACCAATTGCAAAAAGGAAGCAATATGATTGGTGGCTAAATCGCCATTATTTCCACATAACTTTGGAGTAACATCCTATAGATCATGGTTATAGAAATCATTAGGAAACCCATGGACATTTGAGAAATCTATTAAGGGGTATGCTTCGAGCTGGAGAGCATGAAGCCCTTTTTTATCATCGTCCATAGAAAAATTCAATAGTTTATATTTGATGTAACCATGAACAACATCCAATACTAAATTTGGGGAGCTGTAAAATGGTAAGCTTTAAATATTTTTACTATGTCACATGTTCTCATCTACACACAACAAGTCTCAACAAATATATGAGAAAGCAAAGTTGTATCCCTTCAATGGAGTCGCCACGTGAGAAGAAATTATGGAATAAAAAACTCTCACAAAATTTTATATTTTGATTTTATTTGTTGAAAAACTGAAAAAAAAAGGTTAGTGGAGTCGCTAGATGAAAATTAAAGATCTACTCTAAACATTCATCAAACAAAGACAAAACAAAAAATAAAGAAACAAAAGTCATATTCTAGAATAAAAAGATTTATCCCCAACAACAACGCCAAAAATATTGTTGATTGATACGCACCTCAGGTAACATGGCAGAAATATTCAAGCCACTGGGTGAGACCTTGGGGTCTTGTCTCAAGTTCAGATATTGTCACTCAACACTCAACTCCTCCATCTAGGCCAACTCCTAGCGAAACTAATGGGGGCGACCCCTAAGAAAATAAAACTATGGATTTTAAGCCAAGTTATGAGAATGAAATTAATTCTACGAGCTTGAAAATGCTGCAAACAAGAGAGAGACAATAGTGAATTAAATCAACGACATACAATAGCATCTACCCTGACACATAATTATTTTTAAACAAAAATGATTAGATTGTATACCGATGCCAATAGAGTTAAATAGTTGCTACTAAAAAGGAAATATTTTTCCGTGCTTCTTGGTATGTTCTACTTATTATGGATGAGCATATTACTAGAAGGGGAAATTCCAATATACAGTGAGGTATGCGGTACAAGTCCATGTTTCCAAGCATGGATCCACACGAAAATAAGGGCTAGATCGGAGTTGTGGGGGTATGTCTAACACTGACACCAAACTAGGGTGTATCCTGACGGGTCCCCATGATCACTACCTAGTTGTTCCCCTTTTCACTGTGAAATTTTCCCACATGAGACAAAATGAGAGATGTCGGATTTACCTCTGAGGGAGTTTAATTCAAATTAAGTGAAGCTCAATTACAAAGTTCTATGAGTTCCTTTTTTATTGTCCACAGATCATGTAATCCTGTGGTGGACAAGAGCATATGGGAGAGATGTAGTGAAATGATTAACTTATTTACAAACAAAGAACTAAAATTAAATGAACTACTTGCAATAAAGTAAATGTTATTTAATTAATCTAACTATGAATCTCTTTTCTAGAATACCACTTACTCGGGAAAGCCCTTTCGGTAGCACTATACTTCAGGAAAGCGTAGTGGTTCGTTACTTTATTACAAAAATAAAAGGATGAAAAGAAACTACTCTAAGATTAGTAGCTAAAATAATAATACAAAGCAGAAAAGCAAACCATGAAATTGGTGACACAAATCCCTCCAGGGGGATGGGGTGTGGGCGTTTGGTAGCTCACTTGCTTTACCTTTATTACTTATTATTACTAGATTAAAACTATGGTCCACCTTTGGTCTTTATAGATTTAGATACAAAGGCTTACAAGGATTATTAAATGAAACTAGATCAAGGAATGGTGTTCTAAGAGGTCTTGGATGGCATGGAACTTCAATTTTCCAGCAAAACTTCTTCTTACTTGTTCCTCAAAAGTGTAAAACCAACCACCCATTATGCACCAAATGTGTTGATTAAGACATTAGAAGCATACAAATTTTAAGTACTGAAAGATTAGAAATATGCATAGGTACTTAACAAAACTGTATATATTCAAAGATGAAGCTCGAATGAATTAGGTCTAGTAACATACTTAAACAAATCAGCCTTTAGATATTATATTAAAATAAACTAATTTACTTAAGCATGAAATGAACCGTAACAAAAAAAAAGTTTAAAGAAAATATGAAGGAGAGAGAGAAGAGGATGGAGCTAAAACTTTAGAACTTTTGTGTTGTGGGGTACGTTGGTGGAGAGAGGAGGGACTATGATTTCTTCAACAAAGAATTTGGAGAATGAGATAAACAAACACAATCTCCCACTGATCCAAAGAAATAACCTGTAAAATCCTTCACACTTTCCATGAAACTCGTCAAATCTAGTAAAAAATTATGCTAAAGAAAAGAAGAGCATACATATAAGCAAATATGCATGCAAATTATAGATCTTGAACATAAATCAATTAAGTGAATAATAGAACAAATTTACTCACTATTTTTTATTAGATATAATCCTTCATGAGGCTAGCTTTGACAAGAAATAACAAATGCAAAAACGAAACTCTACATATACTTTGAAACATAAATACAAGACAATGACCATCCAACACTTTGAGGCATACACCACATGAAACCTCTAAAGCCTTTTTATTATTACAAATCATATTACAAATTACAGAAGCAAATATTGAGAAATCTTTCATTTGTCTTGAACCATGAGGAAAAATGAGATCCAGAGGTTGCTTAAATAGATCAATGAGCCAAAGTGGGAATATTTCTCAATTGGATGATGAGTTCAAGTGAAAAGGAGTTCACTGGAGTTGATTTAGGAGTTAACTAGAGTGCAAGGAGTGATTTTAGCGATTTATTGGAACTGCCACTCAACTAATAATGCACCACCTTCTTATTTGGTGACACATCACTCTCCAAGTATGCATCCCCTTCTTATTTGGTGACACATCACTCTCCAAGTATGCACCCCCTCTAAGAATGCACCCTCATCCAAAGACATGTGCCCTAGAGAACTTGCGTGAACTCACCCTGGAGGGATATGATCCCAATCCTCCTCTGATTTTCCAATCAATCAAGTGACACCACTACCAACTAACTGGAAGATGTCCCAGACAAAATTCTCTGATTAATGGGATTTTTATTTTGCCTTTATTTTGTCTTTTTGGCCATTTCGAGAGAAAACTAACTTAAGTGATAAATAATCACTCAATTTATCTCAAAAGTGGGTTATGGGTTAAGTGGGTTCTCTGAGTTAGAAAACGAGCAACCCCATGGAAAATCTCCCCCAGTATGCACCCCCTCTAAGAATGCACCCTCATCCAAAGACATGTGCCCTAGAGAACTTGCGTGAACTCACCCTGAAGGGATATGATCCCAATCCTCCTCTGATTTTCCAATCAATCAAGTGACACCACTACCAACTAACTGGAACATGTCCCAGACAAAATTCTCTGATTAATGGAATTTTTATTTTGCCTTTATTTTGTCTTTTTGGCCATTTCGAGAGAAAAATAACTTAAGTGATAAATAATCACTCAATTTATCTCAAAAGTGGGTTTATGGGTTAAGTGGGTTCTCTGAGTTAGAAAACGAGCAACCCCGTGGAAAATCTCCCCCAGCCACACTTTTATAACTTTTTTATATTTTACATTAAAAAATTCTCGTTTTACGAGAAATTTTATTTGCAGAAAATAAAGTAAACCTAGGGGGGCTTTGTGCATGTCCATATGACTGAAAATCAATGACTAGTATGGTAATAAATATTGACACTTAGAATTTAATAACCTCTTAAGGCCTAACCACTGAGACAATTACTCTAGCTTTGTAGGTTTGAGTGAAAAACCCATAAATTCTAAGTCGTTGAAGAGCAACAAATAATTAACGATAAAAAACCCTCTAGAGTAACGTATTGATGTATAATTCATAGGAAAGACAAGTTTCTTACAAAAATTCATCATGATATGCAACTTATTACAAATTATCCGAGGGGTATGAACACGCAAATTTTTTGAGAAGTGCCAAAATCAGCTTGCATGGACTTATGAAGTTTTGAAGTTTTGAGAGTGGACAATTGATTTGTTCATTTTTCGGAGGCTCAACTGAACAATTCCACTTAGTATAGATTAGGTGGTAACATTTATTCTCTCTTTTCCTAATTTGTGGAACCAGATCCCAAAGGAGGTTGAGGTTCAACTATGTGGCTGACTCCCTTTTTAATTAAAAGTTTGTAAAGGAAAGACATAATCATACATAAAAAATATCATGGAAGTCATTATAGAACTTGAGTTTGATGTTGTCTAATGACGTTATTCACTCTATGGCTTCATATTCATAGTAATCATCTGCTATCTTCTCAACCCACTCATGTAATTTTGTCTATCTATAGTTACATAGCTTTTTAATTAACAATGATTCGTTCTAACCTTCTAATTTTCTCATGAACGCTATCAAGAACTTTCTTTATTTCAGGGGGAATGGTATTATGTGAATAAATTTTCTCTAGCCTTCACAAGAGTCGACTTGTTTTTTCTAGCATAATTTTGAATGTAGTTTGTGATTTTTCTATTCCACCACTCTCTGGTTTCCTCCTCACTCACCATTTATGTATGTATGATCATAATTTTGTCCTAGTATAGTACTACAACCAATGAAACCAATGTTGTAATATACGAGATTGGATTAGGTTACCAGTAGCACATGATAACAAATATTCAAGTACAATAATAAGCATACATAAAGAGAGAAAGAAAAAATAAGAGTAATGGTCACACCAACCACAAGTCTTATATTAATAGGCCAATTTGTAAATGAGTGATACTCATCTCTTTATCATCTGGCTCAACAGACTATATAGATGGATCATATAATAGGTTAGATAGTTGTAAGTGTATAACTCTATGCTAGTTGACCTAATTGAGTCAAATAGATTGGGTTGACTAGATGATGGTCGGTATGGAGGACTTAGTCAACTCGTAGGCAAGGTTCCTCCAACAACACACAAAAAAGGAAAGTTTCTAAGCACTCCAAGGAGGATTCTATAAGAAAAAAGGCCAACACAAGTTCCCCATAACCCAAGGAGACTCACCATTAATGATAGAAGACATTCAACAAATGTAGAACAAGTAAAAAAAGACCAACATGAAGGAGGTTATACATCGCCTAATTTTTCTTCTTTGTATTTTAGTTCAGCTAAAGTGTTGTTTATATTTATATATAATATTTCAATCCCATCTTTTAAAGACTCAATAACCGAAACAAGACAACCAACCCCTTGAGAAAAGTTTATGCATCGGGTGAATGCTAGTGACCCCATGGATATTTTAAGAGAAGAGAAAAAAAGAAGAGTATAGGCCTAGAAGGAGAAACAAGAAAGAGAGAACCTGGAATCACAAGCAAGGTCTAGGATTCTTCCCATGTATGAACCATGCACCAAAAGTTGGTGATCACCATTTTGGAACCCTTAGCTGTAAAAAGATATAAAGGGATGTTACCCTAGGACTAGAGAACCATGCATATTACTTTGGACAATGCAAGTGTACCACTTTAGGATGATATTTCCATGATGCAAGGGTTGAGCTGTGTCATTTATCACAAATATTTGTAGGTCACAACATCAGTGGACGATTACCAAAAGAAATGACAAACCATCAAGGTAAAAAATCAATTTCTGAATGATAGAGTTAAGAGCCTAGATAATGAGAATGTTAGGTTACAAAACACAATTGTAACAATGGGTATAGGTTCCTAGGGCTTAGCAGATACTATGGCCTTGCTTGTAGAAAAGGATGACCAATATGAGCCTTATAAAATTCTTAGATGGATTAATCCCTTCAAGTTATGCATAAGATGATGGAAGAACGACAAGAATTCATGGAAAAGCTTAGCTGCTTAAGAAAGGAAAATTCTTCCCTCTTATCTAAGAAGGCTAGAAGACCAAGGCATGAGACAATGTGATGGAAGTCATACAGATGGAGGAGTTGGCGGACAAGATAAAATAAAACCTTTTGATTCAAGGCGAGAAGCTTGATCATGAAATAAAAAGGGTGTGTTTACAAAGTAGAGAGATTGCTGTACTTAAAGCTGAAGAAAAAACATGGAGAGATAGGCACAATAAATATTTACAAAATCCAGTATGGTAAACACATTACCATAATCCAAAAGAATAGCATGAACAAGAGTAATCAATAAGTTTCCTAAAATAAAGGACTAACTGCAACTCTTTCTAGAGTTCAACATTCTCTGTACAAAAGTAGGAAACTATTTAACCAATAATCAAGATAACACTAGTACAAAAAGACAAATTTATGACTTAAAAAAACTAAAATTTGCATATAAATGACTATTTTTGGTCATGCAACTAATAGTGTTATATTGACAATCACTTATTACGTGACTAAATTTATAACCTAAAAACTTTGACATTTACTGGTTGTTATATTTCCATTCACTTATAACGTGACTAAATTTATGACAGAAAAAACTTTGACATTTACCGGTTGTTCTAATTCATCAACTTGTAGTATATTTAGTAGTTTAATTAAACATTAATTGTCGTTAACTAGTAGTTTATTTCATTGTTGTAGTCATTAATTGCCATCAACTGGTAGTATACTTAGTCATTTTAATCATTAATTATCATCAACTTGTAGTATATATAATCATTTTTATTCACTAATTTCCGTCAATTGGTAGTATATTTAGTCATTTTAACCATTAATTGTCGTCAACTAGTAGTATATTTAATCATTTTTATTCATTGATTTCTATTAATTGGTAGTATATTTAGAAAATACATTGCAATATCATTTATTTATTTATGATAGGCAACAGAGGAATCAAATAATCAACCTCTTTCCTATAAAGCATGTTCTTTTCCATTGAGCAAGCACCCTTAAGAATTAGGGAGAAGAGCAATATTCACCCAGATTTCATCATTTGTAATTCGTAGCTTTACATTTAATCTTAGCTGTCAATTTAAGCATCCTTAATTAAAGGAGTCCATATATGCACCATAAAAACTAGAAACAATATTAACAGAATCCATTCAAATTCCAAATAATAGTGAATGTAAAAAAAATAAGATACTCGTAATATTTATTATTGCAAATTATACATACGAAACTCCATAGAATCCAAAACCAAATTCCTATATAAAACTATAGAAAATATAAAAAAGAAAAAGATTGCATGAATGGAAATAATATATTTTACAAGATTACTACAAACAAACTTTGCATCAACGGAATATTAAATTACTCTACATGAACATGCACCCAAAAATAAAACCAAACATTTGAAGTACCTCATAGGTTCGATTCAACAACTTATAAGGATTTCCAAATCTCTTCTTCTCGAGCATATTTTGCATAGTCAAGATCATCAAGACTATACCCGTGAGAAATATAACCATCATAACTAATCGAATATGGAGAACCAATGGATTTGTTTATGGTAGAAAAAACTATGGAGAACCAATGGATCTGTTTAGGGTAGAAAAAACTAAGTGTATTTGGATTTGTACTTTGGAATAAATACAAACTTTGGTAGGTCATAAGTCATGGTGCATTGTCTTTCAATATGACTAAAACAAATATTGTTATGTTTTTCTAAGTGCTTATTTTCTCTAGTATGTTTTTACTAATGTGAATTACAACTAAAATCCTAGGAAACTTATGTTTGAAGGGTTAGAGAGACCACGTAAACAATTATACTTGAATATGCATTTATTTATGTTGGAAACATCAACTATAGAACAAGTTTAACACTAATTCTTTTGTTTTTTACCTAATGTTCAAACAAAGGAAACAAAGGATAATCTAAGTAGACATCGAAACACCTGGCACATTGTGTTGGTGACCCTTGTGGGTTTTAGAATTCGTTGAGGAATAAACCAGAGAAATAAAGAGCTTTTAAATAGAGATATGACTTTTTTTACAGTATATTACTAAACTTATAAGTACATTTTCTTTCAACTCTTTTAAACTATAAAAAAATATCAAAACAAGTTAATTGTTTTTTAATATGATATTTATCAAAGCTCTATATCTTAAATACAAACTAATCATTATCATTGAAATCCAAATCTTTTTTGAAAAAAACCATAATGTTGATAGTGGATAGTGATGGGAATAGGGCTCTTGCAATCCCTTTAGACATACCAAGAACCCTTTTTTCTTGTATATGTACCATAATCCCTCCACAATATTTGATAGACGTGTAATAGGAACTTTAATTTCTTGTAATTGTTACCAGAAATGCATTGAAATGTTACTTGAAGTCATTGTTACAAGATTTTCCATTTTCCACTAACTCGTTGTGCTCAAATGGTGTCTAAACACTGGATATTCATTCCATATGATCAATCAACAAACTCACAATGTTCATAAGGACTTTGTGCATCTGCATTCTTGATTTCATTTTTGTAAGGTTCTGGAATATTTTATGTCATAAGAATTTTTAGCTCTGTCTTTGTCTCTAAGTGTCACTACATCAATTTAGATTGCCTTTCTTAAGGAATTGTCACAACAAAATTCTAGAATTCAAAATAACATCAACCCTCCTCAATCTACATGGTTTAACATCTTACTTTAAACTCTACATGAGAGATTAAGACCACAACAATAGAAGTTTTCATAGATCACCACATAGTAGCTATTTTATGATTGATTTTAAATGGTGGTAGTGTTGGTTGTGGAGCCTGATATTCCATATTCAGAGATGTTATTGCTCAGTTGTGTTTGTGCCCTATTTTTAGTGTACACTCGTCCCAGCAAGGGGGTGTGGGGGATAGCAGGCCCCTAAAAGAAATTTTTGGGATGTTTGTTGGCCAACAGTTTACGGGCCCATGGTATTGGGTAACCCGTGGTATTTTCCCATGGTAATTCCCCTATAAAAGAAAAGCATTGCAATATGACCGTGTATTGTATTGTAGCATTGTAAAAACAACCTCTGTGATTGAGTGAGAGAGAGTGTGAGAGATTGAAGAGGAAGTGCAGCGAGGTTTCTGCAGGTTGTATCCCTTCATGCTGTTGGATGGTATAATAATAAAGGAATGCCAATTTCTGTGTGGACGTATTCCATCTTGGGTGAACCACGTTATATATGTGTCTCTCTTGTAATTTTTTTAATAATTGTGTCTTGTTTATTATTTATTGTTATTACTTTGCGATCTTATTTTTCTAGCAGGTAGGAAAAGGAAAACGTTCAACAAGTTTGATAAATACAATAGGTTTCACCACAAAATTTGGATTTTATTCGATTCAAGGTTGAACAACGTTACGTATAAGTTATCTATTGGAGTCGGGTTAAATTTACGTCCACTGAACCAATACAACCACAAAATTTGAAGCTAGATCTAATTAAGGTTTGAATAGGGTATAAGTCACCCACCAATCAAGAAAAATAAAATATTGCACCCATGTGACTTGAGTTCGATTTCTGGTAAGGGAGATTATCATATATAAATATTGTCTTACTCTACCCCCACGAATTTAACCCATGATACTAGAGATAGAAGAAACCAAATGAATTATGCCCTATTGAGTAGACATGTTAGCCAACCGATTGTTTACAAGTGTGTCCAAATCTACAAATGGATCATCTCCCATTACAAGATTCAGTGAGTCATCTTTTTTACTACAAATTACGCAATCTATTTCAACAAAATTCCATGAAGACATATTCATTCATCACTTAACTCACTAAAATTAAAACACACATCCATTGTGTATAAAATCATTAACAGATAAAGCACACAATGATGGAGGCATATAACACAATGCTTCATTAAATAAACTATGTACAAGATTTCTATAAACATTGATTTATCTCTACACTACAATTTGGCAATCTAACATCAAACAAATATTCCTTTCGGACTACACCAAGCTTGTCTCGAAAGTATTCAAACTTTACATGAGCCAGAGGCTTATTTAATACATCTGCTACTTGTTCCTATGTAGGAACATACTTGAGCTTTACAACTCCCTTCTGAACTATGTCCCAGATGAAATGATATATGATTTCAATGTGCTTTGACTTATCACGAAACACATGATTTTCCGTCATCTTAATACAACTGTGATTATCAAAGAGGATATCAGTAGTATCTATCTCTACATCAAATAGTCCTGCTAACATCTTTTGAAGCCATACTGCTTCACTACATGCTGGACATGTTGTAATGTATTCAACCTTTGTTGTACTAAGTATAATACTAATTTGCTTTCTACTGAACCGATAGATCATGCCTGATCCTAGACTAAAACAACATCCAGAGGTGCTTTTTCTATCTTTGTCTCTTCCTGCCCAATCTGAATCTACATATCCATGTAATTTGATCTCGCCACTAGATGCATATATGAGCCCGTAATCTAAATTTCCCTTTAGATACCTCATCACATGTTTTGCCTTAATAAGGTGAATGTGTTTAGGATTCACCATATACTAACTTAAATTGTTTACTACAAAACATATATCTGGTCTTCTATTGGTTAAGTACATCACATAACCAATAATCTGTCTATATAAGGTGGCATCAAATGTTTTCGAAGTATCGTCATTTAATAGCTTCAAACTTGTTGTCATTGGAGTTGTCATAGCTTTACAATCTAACATTCCAAATCTTTTTAAGATTTCTACAGTAT
This sequence comes from Pseudotsuga menziesii, assembly GCA_001517045.1. Taxonomy (NCBI): domain Eukaryota; kingdom Viridiplantae; phylum Streptophyta; class Pinopsida; order Pinales; family Pinaceae; genus Pseudotsuga; species Pseudotsuga menziesii. The sequence goes on along the minus strand of LPNX011116329.1, from coordinate 38,311 downwards.
ATTTTGCTTGGTTTAGGAAAATATTGTCTATATATTTCCATACTTCAAGACCTAGAAAGTAATGCATCATTCCAAGGTCTTTCATTTCGAATTCTGCAGCAAGCTTCTTCTTACATTCGATGATAGGCTTATGTTCACCTGTCAAGAACATATCATCTACATATGGTAATAAAATCATAATCCCATCATCCTCAATCTTATGGTAGAGGTTGGAGTTTGCTTTACTTTTAGTAAAGCCTAAGCTCATCAGAAATCCATCGATCCTACCATACCATGCTATGGGTGCTTGCTTTAGCCCATACAACACCTTCTTTAGTCTACATACATGAGTTTTATGATCATTAGTCTCGAACCCTCACGATTGTTCGATATATACCTCTTCTCAATCAAGCCATTTAGAAATGTTGTCTTCACATCCATTTGATGTAGCTTCCACTTCATATTGGATGCTAAGGAAAAGATGGTTCTGATTGAGGTGTATCTAGCTACTGGTGCATAGGTCTCCTCATAATCGATTCCCTCTTTCTGACAGAATCCTCGAGCTATAAATATTGCCTTGTAATTTTCTATAATTCCATTTGCTGAGTGTTAAGTTTTGAAGATCCATTTCGAGGTTAACATTGACTTGTCTTTTGGTCTTGGTACTACTTCCCACACATCAGTCTTTATAATGGATTGGTATTCATCGACCATTACATCAACCCACTCCTTTTGTTTTATTGATTCTTCAAAGCATGTTGGTTCTTTATCAACTAGATCACACATCAAATCCATATAACCAGGGTATGACTTTGGCTTCTTTCTTTCCTGGATGGTTCCTTCTGGGGCACCATGTCCTTTTGCTTCTTCGATTACTTCATAAGCCTGGGCATTTTTTCTCTATTGAGAAATCAATTCATTGGGTAATTCTTCAGGTAACTGAGTTTCTGTCATATCATGACCCTTAGGCATCTGGAATTCTTTTTCGTTCCTAACTAGTTTAGGACTTTCAACAGCTTTGGGAGTTTCATGCTCCTCTTCATCTTCCTTATCTTTATTTGACTTTCTAAAGGCTGTATCTTCATCAAATGTGACATCTCTGCCAAGTTCAATTTGATGGTATCCTGGGATATAGATCCGATAAGCTTTTGATTGTTCACTATACCCTACGAACAATCCCTTCTTTCCTGAAGGATATAACTTTGTCCTTTTCTCCTTGGGAATGTGTATGTATATCGCACAACCAAATATCTTTAGGTGACTTACTTTAGGCTTTTCTCCAGAAAACATTTCTTCTGGAGTTTTGTTCCCAAGAGAACTGTGGGAAATTCTATTATGTACATATATTGTTGTTCTTGCTGCTTCTTCCCACAGGTACATCGAAAGATCTTAATCATGTATCATACCTTTCACAGCTTCCATGATACATCTATTATTTCTTTCTGCCACACCATTTTGTTTTGGATTATAGGGAATGGTGAGATCCGTCTTAATCCCAACTTCCTTGCAGTAATCATTGAATTCATTTGATGTGAACTCTCCTCCATTATTTGACCTTGAAATATTTATTTTCTTCTCAGAGAGGTTTCCACTAGGGCCTTAAATTCCTTGAACCTTTCAAACACTTCATCCTTCTTTTTCAGTAAGTATATCCAAGTCTTGTGGGATTAGTCATCAATAAAACAAACATAGTAGACATACCTGCTTAATGAAGTGGTTTGCATTGGCTCGCATATGTCTGAGTGAATAATGTTTAAGATCCCTTTGATTTACTATTACTTTTTGGATAAGGATTCTTAGTATTCTTTGCTTGTGCACATCCTTTGCACACTCCTTCATGTTCTATTTGAACTTCTGGTAGACCAATCACAACCTTGCTTACAATTAGTATAGATTTGTAGTGAACATGAGAAGCATTTTGTGCCATAGCTCACATGGGTTTATGGAATTGGTTGCTAATGTTGAATTTGTATGTCCCTTCAATTTGTAGAGTCCTCCTTCTTCAACTCCAATTTCTACTGCATCATCTATGGTTTTACCTCTTGTCCACATGAGAAATTTTCCATCCACAAAAGAAACTCTGAAGCCTTTCTTGTCTAAGGCTGAAATGGAAAGAATATTCTTCTTTAGTCATGGGACATACAAGACATATTTCAATTTCATAGGCTTTCCAGAATCCAACTTATAGGATGCTTCTCCTATTCCTTTAATGGGGTATTGGGCATAATCTCCAAGCATTAATTTGTGTGGAGATTCCTTTTGTTCAAGGCATGAGAGTGATTCCTTATAACCTGCCATGTTCTAGGAGGCATCACTATCAACTAGCCAGGTGTCATTTCCTGGTGAGACTGATCCTGTTAGAGAAGAGATTAAAACATATTCTTCACTGGAGTCTTAATCCTTTTTTGCTTCTTCTTCAACGTCTTGATCACTATCTTCAACAACATGGGCCTGAAATCTTCTCATATTTTTTATTCTCCCAGCTTTCATGGGATAGTTGATGGCAATGTGTCCCAAATTGAGACAAGTGAAGCATTAAAAATTTGAGAAGTCTCTCTTGAGTCTTTCAAACCCTTGAGTCTTAAGAGGATGGTCATGACTCTTCCTTTGCCTTTGGTATGAGTTGTCAAGACTTGATCCTCATTGTCATTTACATTTTCTTCTCTAGCTGCTATCCTTTCTTCTTCTTGGACAAATTATTCCCATAACTTTCAAAATTTGGTTAGTTTCCTTCTTGAACAGATTCCTCAGATAAAGGATTTCCAATCTCTTGGAAGACCATTTAAGGTTGTCATCACAATCTCTGCTTCTTCAACCATATCATCAATGGATTCTAATTTATCCTTGATTTGAGATACTCTTGTAAAGTAAGACTGCATAGTCTTTGACTTTTGAGCTCTTACACTTTTGAGTTGATTCCTTAGGGTCATTTTCCTATTAATGTTTCTTCCTTCAAATAGACCAGATAGAGCATCAAATATTTATTTTGGAGTCTCCCTTGAGGATACTTGAGTAATCAAGTTATCCTTGATGGATTCAACTATGATCCTCTTAGCTATGAACATATCCTTCTTATACTTGGACTTAGCTTCAACTTCTTCGGGTTCTTTCACTTCTTCTTTCACAAATTTATCTAAATCATTCTCTTGTACGATGAGCATGATCCTATACTTCCATGCTCTGAAGTTTTCAACACTGTTGATGTATTTGTAACTTTAGAATGTATTCACTTGTATATTTTACATGTTGTATTTCTTTGCACCCCGATGTTCCTATCGGTAGAATCATTAATGTAATGAAGTCATGTAAAGTCATAGAGGTTATCCCTCCTTTGTAAGTCAGGGCAATAGTCCCCATAGTTAAGGGGTACTAGGGTTATTAGACTCTCCTAGAAAAGTTGGCCCTGGTAAGTAGTTTTCAAGTGGAAAACTAGTATAAATAGAGAGCGAGTCTCTCTATTTGAGACATACACTCACTCAACTGTAGCACATGAGTGAGAGAAGAGGAGCTAACACAAGTGAGAGAGAGAAAAATTGTCGGAGATCATATTTATGTACTTTGGTTTTACTTTTGCTATTGGTGCTCATTCTATCTATGAGAAAGTTGTGGGGTTTTCTCCTTTATGGTTTCCCCGAGGAAAAATATTTGTGTCTCTTGCCTCTTGTGATTATTGTTGTGCATGTTATTCTCTCAGATAAGATCCTAGATCATATTGCTTAAATGATAAAAATCTAATATGGTATCAGAGCTAACCTAAGAAGAAGACATTGTACAGCTGCAGAAGGTAGGGATTCTCACTTTTTGGGTCTCTCTCCATAGATCATCAGCAAAAGGAGGCTAGGCTAACTCTCCATTGAAGGGCGTGTCTTTCTGTCGAAGCAGAATTTGATTCTAGGCATTTTTAGTTTTTGACCTGTCACTACTGTGGGAAATTAGAGATTTTCACAGAAGAGGGATTTTTGAGTGGGCCCAGCATAGGATTTCTCTCCTCCTCAAAATCAAAATTTAGAGACAAATATCTAAATTTTTTGTTGGGTAAAACTCCAGGGAAGTCAAACCATAATTTGACCCGGACCTGAAAACCCTAAAATACTAAAACTAGTAGTTTTGGTACATTCTCTATATCTAGAGACTGGAGAAGGATCAAGATCCGAAACTTTTACACTCGGACCTGAAAACCCTAAAATACTAAAACTAGTAGTTTTGGTACATTCTCTATATCTAGAGACTGGAGAAGGATCAAGATCCAGAACTTTTACAGTCTGAAGATAAATTCTTGATGTACCCTGTGTAAAATTTTCAGCTTCATATTCACTATATTCTGGGAGATATGATTCCTCCAAATCAGGGTTCCAGCGTATCCCAAGATTCATCCCTAAAAGGACACCTTGGGAGAATTGCTATATCTCGAGATGCGAAGGTCCAAAATAAATTTCTCATGATGTTCCAAATAGGGCATGGACTGTACTTTTGGTGTTAAAAATTTAAGACCCTGAAGGTGAAACAGTGACATGTGGCAGTCTATACAAGTTTGCTAAGTTGAACAGTCATGAAATAAGTCACCTTGGGAAAAATCTTATAAGTCCCAATTGGTGAAACCAATTCTGATCAAACCTAAGGTTATGGAAATAGGACAGACAAGCCTACCTCAGGGTGAAGTTTCACACAGATAGGAGCAACACTTTTGGATATTTTTCAGAAACAATATCACGCAGTTCTGATCACAGTTTTGGGAAAATGAGTATGCTGCTCAACTTGGCTTGAGGAGACACATATTTCTATCCAATCAGATATGAAATATTCCAAGTTATAAAAATTAGGGGTTTTTTTATTTTTATTTTTTTCTTTTCTTTTCTGAAAAACCCTAGATCAACCATATCTGGAACCAGGACGAACACCTCAAATCACTAACAACTTCCAAGCATGGAAGTATAGGATCTCACTGGTTCTTGAAGAAAATGAATTAGACACCTACATAAGTGGAGAGGTTCTAGTTCCAGAGGGAGATGAGGCTAAAAGCCTTACACAAGAAGAACTTGGTCAAGGCCAATAGGATTATTGTTGATTCCATCAAAGATCACCTTATAACACAAGTGTATTACCTAAAGTCACTTAAAGAGATGTTTGATTCCTTGACCAAGCTATTTGAAGGGAATAATATAAATCAGAAGAAGTATAGGAACTCCGTGATCCTTGAAGAAATTGACTTAGATCAGTATTTCAGTAAAGAAGTTATAAGATCCAGAGGGAGACGATGCTAAGGCTAGAGCCAAGAGAATCATTGCAGATTCTATTAAAGATCATCTCATTCCTCATGTGTCATCCTTGAAGACACCACACAGAAGTGTTCGACACTATGATGAAGAAATCGAAGAAGAATAAGATATTGTTATAACCACCTTGAATGGCCTACCAGGATCATGGGATTCATTCATTCGAGGAATGTGTGCCAGAAGGAAGTGATTACCTTCAGTAGACTCTGGCAAGAGCGCACACAAGAAGATACCTAGCGAGGAGGAATATGGAGGACTCAATTCTTGAAGAACCTTTTATCCATATTAGCATTTGGATAAGAAATTACGATGTCATGAATGAAGAAGATGATGAAGCTGAAGGCTCAAGAAGGATTCCACCCACGAAACGAATAAAGATAAGTATTCAATTGTCATTTCATGATATTATTTGGTTATGCATTTGTTTATATTTAGTTGATGTGTTATGCATGTTTGCATTAATGACAGTATACTACTAATATGCATGTGATGGGTAAGTAGCCCATGGTGCTATACAACTCTCCATTTCTACTTATATAGAATGAAACCTCTTTGCTGACATATTGGATTAGTGCACAATCTCAATGATGTCATGGTAGAGATGGAAGGCATCTAGAAAGTTTCTGTGAGATATGGATGAATGTTGTATTGGCTAAAATATTTGCATGATTATATCTCTATGCATAATAATTTTCCATTATGAATATGCCTTATGAAATGTTTCTAACCATACAACTAATGCATCTGACTTGTAGGAAAGATCGCGTACAATCGCCTACAAGAAAAGAAGGATTAGACTTGTTCCGAAGAACAAATGAGGACAATTCGAGAAATAATCCAAGATGAAGAATAATATGACGATGCTTTCAAAGAAAGAAAGAAGTCTCAGACACAATGCACTTATGTTGAGCAACATCATTGATGCACAACCTTCCTGCGTTGAAGAAATAGCCAAGAAGAAAGGGAAGGAGTGCACCAGTTCAAGAAGAATGATGTCTAGGATGCGGTATCGATAATTGAAGGGAAGTCCACAGTGTCTTCCATATGGATGTACAATATCCAACATGAAATAGATGACAACATCGTGGGATACAAGGCAATATTCGTAGCACGAGGTTTCTCACAGAAAGAAGGCATAGACTACGAAGAGACATTTGCAGCCAGTGGGAATTGAGGCACATGACAGGCAGACTCATGTGTGCAAATTAAAGAAGGGCTTGTACGAGCTCAGAAGACACCCATGGGATAACACATACATGAGGAGCTTGAAGATCACCTAGAGTGATGAAGATATTAACCTTTGCTACAAGGTTGAAAATGAAATCCTATAGAGGATGACAAGCTCACAGATGGGTGCAAGAAGAAATTTTGAAAAGGTTCAAGATAGAGGATCTTGGTATCCAGTGACCCTAGATGGATACATAAAATATTAGTAGGAGAGGAAGCTACTTGTCACTCTAGTACAAAATGTTTCAATACATAGAGTACGAAAGGAAATGGGAGAATGACGCTCCGCTTCAGAGGGAGTGACTACAAAAGATACTGAGGTTCGACATGATACGATATGATGGATAGATTACTGATGGCTGTATGTTTTACTAAAAGTAAAGAGGAATCCAACCTTTGCTTCAAGGTTGAAGGCGGAATACCGGTGATGCTCTTGCTACATGTCGATGAATTGTTCCTGACAAGAAAAGAGGAACTCATTAAAGTTGCAAGAAGAGGAAGCTTGCTACCGAGACAGAGATGAAAGACTTGGGTATGATGCACTGCTTTCTAGGCATGGAGGTGTGGAAGAATGCGGATGGAGTCTCCCTTGGACAAGGGAAGTATGCAGTGAAGATCTTAAAGAGGTTCGAGATGATGGAATGCAAGGCCATGACCACACCTATGGCATCGAACCTAACGCTATTGAGTGATGCTTCATTAGAGTCAGTTGATGCTATTATGTATCGTCAGATGATTGGGTAATTGATGTACCTGACAAATATGAGACCAGATATTTGCTTTGATGTGAAAACATTGAGCCAGTTCCTAAAAAATCCGAGACATGTTCACCTGATTGCTACAAATCATATTCTGAGGTACCTGAAGAGTACAATTGACTATGGGCTCAAGTATGAAGCGATTCAAAAGATTAACCTGGAGGGTTATGTGGATTCAGATTGGGAAGTGCCATTGATAGGAAGAGAACTTCAGGGTGGTGCTACTGTTAGGAATTTCGTTACACCTTCTGTTGATAGAAGTTGTTCCTTTGGTATGAATGGTTCAGATCCAGATCAAATAGTTCACAACAAGGTTGGAAAACTTCTCCTAGAAACTACAGACATATGGAATGCAATCTTCAATGGAATGATGTGGCTCTTCACCTATGGCAAAATATCTCCAAGAAAATACCTGCATACACACATCAAAACACAAAATATCAAAAGTACTAGAACATCATTTATAGATCTATATCGATGACTAAGGAATCTGATAAGAAACATGCAATATTACACATAACAAGTATATGGGAAGAAAACCAAATTTGCATTGATAAATAATGAAAGAGTTTACAACTTGCACCTTAGTGTTGATACACTCCTCCAAAAAATCGATATCTTATCCCCAATAGCTCCAACTTGCTCCTCTATGCTCACTCTTAATGAATTAGGCCAGAATGTCAAAATGGCAACATGACTTTCCTCTCTCCTCAAACATGGGGTTTGAGCTTGGTTTTATAGGCCTCAAATGGATAGGGATGGTTGATATTTTGGTGGGTGAGGTGGACATGAGATCCCCAAAGCATGGATCTCGAGATCAACTGACCCAAGTGAATAGGGATAAGGCCTGCCACGAAGCGTTTGATCTAGAAGATTCGTGAAGGCTCTCTGTTTCAATTTTTACCAAGGGCACCACTCCTACTCCTTGATGATAGAGCGGTGCTAGGGAAAAACAGCTCTTCAAATAAAGAGAAAAGGAGGTGCCATAGCCTGTCTTCAACACTACTCAAGCGGTGCTAAAGAAGGTACCACTCCCAAGATTAAGGGTAGAAGCGACGCTAGGTTTTTATGTGCAAGTTTGACATCTAGATCAGCGATTTCACTTCAAGATTTGGGAATGAGGGAAAAAATGGATGTCTAGGATCTAATCACACATTGATGACAATATTTGGGTGTAATAGAATGCCCCTCAAAGCATGAGGCTAGAGGGATATGATAGGAGAGAGCTTTGATAGAGCAGGTTATCACTTTCAAGGCAAGAATCAGCTTGATCGGAGATCAGCATCAACCAGGCATCTGCAATACATCAATACTTTTGACTCATGAGCAAATGTGTCTTCACCATGGCTGCAGACCAATACAAGGTAGATCCATGGGAGAGAATAATGAACATGGCTACTAAAATACAACATAGATCTATGTCATATAGATGCAAATTTGAGCATAGCCACGACCATACAAATGTGGATCCATGCTGGTACTTCATACAATATACTCCATCGCAACATGAGGAGAGAAAGCTATGAGTGCTTTCAAACAGACACCCAGGGTCTTCGTCTCGTCTTCCACAAAGTATGATTCTATCCATGTGATTACAATGATCTGAAGTCAAACATAGTAGAAACCACTTGATTACCGATTAATGATGTGATTTGTTAACAAATGCGAGGGAGATCACCATTAATGTCAATGATTCCCAAGGTACTCTAGTACAATATACTGAGTGTGAATAGATGTTTTGATGTCGAACACCCAACAGAATCTGTTAATCAAAGGTCAATGATGTGAACCTTTGTCGAGAGTGAGAGAATCTGTCATTGAGGCATACAAATATCAAGGTTCTAAACTTGTTTCTAAGACTCTTTCCTGGATGATGAGCTGATGTCGACAGGAATAGTCTCGTCGAAGGAGGGCCATAATGAATCCCACATCGACGACACGAAATTCAGAACAAAGTTATGGAATGTTGTAGATAATGTAACCATAGGACTGACTCAAAAGTACTGACACAAAGGCTGTTTTAACTACAGAGGTAAACTTCTTACTCCCTTTGAACATCGGGTAGCATGGCAAAAGACTTGGCAGCATGAATGAACTAGACGGATACACCATATGACAACGGACAATGCATTCTTTTGAAAGACTCGAAGGAGTGACATGACTCGTGAAAGTGGATCGACTTGCAAGTCAGCTGAATACCCATTTGACTGAATGGTATGCAAACAAGTGCCATGTTAAAAGGTGACAAACAACTGCCATTTATTTGCAAAATGAATTGACTCCCTTCCCTTAATTCCCCCCATCATGATTGATGAGTGCCTATTTTTGTTTTTACGAGTCCAAAGAGGGTAACAAACAATCGTTTTAGATCGTCCAAAGACAAGTCCATTCTCATATGTTTTATGAACCTGATAAAGGAGGGGTTTGTTCCTTGAACGGGTCTCTTAGTGTTTAGTTTAACAAGTCCAATGAAAGCAAACTCAGTATCGTTCATGTTTAAAGAGTCTGAATGAAGACGGAAGAAGACTCCAAAGGGTCCTTTTTTGTATGATTTAGTCTCCAGGGCCCGAAAAAGTATAAAATAATACCTAAGAGAACTCTTCCAGTCATGATTGGCGGGAGTGTTCCTTTTTCGTAAATAGTCTGCCCGAACCGAAAAAGAGATAACCTACCGTCGGACAGACAACTCTTCAAATACTTTGAGAGTATGAAGAAGACAAGTACTCGACAATCTTTTCATATTTAGGGAGTCCAAAAAGAGTTTAAAGGAGACTCCATTAGGTTTCTTTTCATGACAAGAAGTTTTTTACGAGTCCGAAAAGAATCGAAAAAAGACTTGAAACTTTGATTCTGAGTTCTACGAGCGTGACCAAAGTGTTGAAACAAACGCTCGGGGAATTTTTTCGTTTTCTAGAAGTATGAAAAAGTAAAAAAACAAACTCCTCCATAAACATTATTGTTTATCTTTTCATGCTTGCAAGACTTTAAAAAGTCCATTAGCCTCTTAAACACTCGCATAAATGACTTTATAAACTATATTAAAGGGCATTTTCATATCAAAATGATTTTAAAATATTAATAATAATGTAAAAAATCCTAAAAATATATTTAAAAGCCAATTTGAATAGTAAAAATAAGTCATTTTACTATTTACCAATTTGTGAGAGCATTTGGGAGACTTTTGGAGCCAGATCTTCAGCCGGAGATTATAGGAGCATCCACTGTCCATTTCGAGTACCGTTAGAGCCAAGTAGATGCTAGAACCTTGCTATTTCACTTTATCATTTCCAATTTTTCTTTGGCTAGGGTTTTAGGGGTCTTTGAGCAATCCCTAAATCCAAAATGCGGGCACTGCTCCTGCCCCTTATGGGATAGGCGGTGCCCGATGAAAATCGCCTTTCATTAGTTTCACTCAAGTGGTTCCACCGCTCTATGTAAACGGAGGACAGGCGGTGTCGACCGTGAGGATGGAAAATTGAGAGGGCAAGCCAAAAGAAGAGTTTATTGATGATTTTAATGGTTGAATGTGGTTTTGACTAGCCCATTTGTTGTTTTTAGCAGGTTTTATCTGGTAAAAAATGGTTATATGGAAAGAACGAAAACATGACAATGATGATGCCCTAGCTGAAGGAAATGTGGGGTGCATTGATGCTTTGAGAGGTTGTGGCCTCTTGAAGTTTTTTCGCACTGTGAGTATGATATCCCATGAGCGCCTACCAGAGCATGTCCTGCGCATGTGGAACCCTGAACAACAATACTTTGAGGTGGGAGCCCATGTACTGACCATAGAGGTAGAGGAAATCTACTTTCTGACAGGATTGTCTCGACGAGGTGCTCAAGTTTAATTGACTGGTTCCCAAGGAGGGGATGTCACCACCTAGGAGCTGATAAACCGTCACTGTGTGCCTCATACTAGGATGTCGGGGAAGAAGATCCCTAGAAAGGTAGTGGTGGATGATGTACTCTACATTGTTCTTTTTACTATGCAGAGGCTGGCAGGAAGCCAAGGGCCTCATCGGGTGTCTAGAGCGCATTTACTGTATGCCATAGAAGCTATGGTACCCATTGTCTTCAATTGGGCAGAGGCACTACTTCTGGTATTCAAGGACCAGTTGAATAAATGTCAGCAAGGGGAGCTAAAACAATTAAGCTACAGATACATCTTAGCTTGTTTATTTTTCAAGTGGATGCCCCACATGAGGCCCCAAGTGATCCTTACAGAGCTGAGGCCCAGAGACCCCCATATGTTGAGGTGGGTAGAAATTATGGCTCGTAGGGGAGGCGACAGAGTCAAAGTGAAGTATGATGCTGGATTTTTCTGTTGGTTGAAGGACCAGATCCTCATGATTGAGGATTACACATATGCGGGTACTGACTCCAGGGGTGACCCTGATCTACCACTTCCACCTGATGCGCAGTGGGGAGACATCAGTAAGAAACAAGAATCTAAAATGTTGATTGTGTTTTTGTATTTTCATGTTTTTATGCTTTTTATGAGTAGTAACAAGACCTTAAATTTTCTCATGCAGATGTTGGTGCTGCACGACCTGGGGGATCATCCCTAATGGACAGGAGAGCGAGAGCTCGGTTTGTTCACCGAGGTGATGACCAGCTGGGAGAATTAGAGGAGACCCTGGAGAGTTTAACCCTGGATATACCAAATCCAGATATTGATGAGCTTCCGATGAGGTACCAGAGGCACACTGCGGGAGTGCCATGAGGTTTTAGCCAGCTGCTATGTAGAGTAGTGCGGGTGGTCATGTGTTATCATGATCATCACTAGATGGTGTCCTGCATGATATATTACTGAAATCTGAGACAGATTCAGGATTTTGTATGATGTTGTATTTTCTTGAAAGCCATCGTGCTTAAGACAAGGTCTTGTGACCATTTTTGTAAAAACATTTTATATATGTATATATACAGACTTTGTTATTGCTGTTTATATGTCTCAAATGGCAAATGTATTTACATGAGTTTTATGTGTTATTTACTGTTTATTTAAAATATGATGAACCATGTTTGATTTTCAAGTTATGAATGAGCAATATACCAATCTAGGATATAGTTTGCCAATGAATCAACAACTACATTGTCTACCCTAGGGATATGCCTGTAAGTAATAACTTCAAATGACCTTTCCAATAGACTCACCCTCGGGAACAGACATAGTAGTACGAGATTTCTGATGGTATAGACCTGTTTCAAATGACAAACCACTAACTGCGAGTCCATGAATACTACCAAATCACGAATTTCTCGAGATGCAGCTTCAGTCAGTAGACCTATTACTGCCTGATACTCAGCGATGTTGTTAGTATATGGACCAATACAAACCGCTCATGAAATGACTAGATCATGTGCAGGGGAATACAAAACCCAAGTAGCTGAAGCAAGGTTTAGGGTATGACGACAAGCACCATCAGCGAAGCCATAAAAGGCCATCCAATCTGCATAACCAAAACATGGTATAAAAAGTCTAAGACACTAAACTCAAAACCATATTGAAAATACTAAAACACACTGAAAGTCAATAATGTACATATATACAAGTTACCATACACAAGTGATCTAAGCATAGTACCACTTCAAGTACAACCCATTACGAGGTTCCCCGAAGGGGATTTTGTCATAATCCATGAGCTCATAGGCCCCTTTCTCTAAAACCTTGGACATGATAAAAGGACCGTACCACATTGATTCAAGCTTCCCTTTTCCTACTTTATCATGTTTATGATCATAGGTCAGAACTAGCCACCTTCATTAAAAACACGAGGTTGGACAGATTTATCATATTGCACCTTGACGCATTTCTTATGTGCCTCATTGACAAAGGCAGCATCTCGTCTAGTTTCGGCAAGATTGTTTAGGTATAAAAATCTTTCTTCCTCGATGGAAGTATTGGGGAGAAGTTCAGAGGCAAGTTTCAAAGATGGAATCTGACACTGAATAGGTAGGACAACTTCTAGTTCGTATACTAACTGGAAGGGTGTAAAACTAGTCGTTGTTTTTACCAAAGTTCTATAAGCCCAAAGAGCAAAAAATAGAGTCTGGTGCCAATTGGATTTATGATCTCCAACCATCCAACGTAGCCTAGTTTTCAAGACTTTGTTAATGGCCTTGACTTGACCATCAGCCTATGGGTAATAGGGATTTGAGTTTTCATGGCGAAAACCCAACTTAGCACTTAACTCTACCATCATCTGATTCCGGAAATGTGATCCTTGATCAGTGACTATGGATTGTGGAACTCCAAACCTAGCTATTACATGATTGAAAAGGAAGAGGGCGACAGTCTTACCATCCTATGAATATGTAGGAATAGCCTCATCCCATTTAGTGAAATAATCCACGGCTACTATGATGTAACCATGCCCCCTTGCTGAGGTAGGCTTACAATGCATAAAATATATCCCCCATTTGGAAAAAGGGCCAATGACAATGACGGGGTGTAACGGAGCAGGGTGGGTGTGCTTTTTCATATAGAAATGTTGGCAGGGTGGGAATTTCTTAACATCCTTGTGACAATCTTTGAAGATTGAGGGCTAGAAATAGCTAGCGTGAAGGATTTTCTGGGTTGTATCCATCCCAGAAAGATGGCCGCCACATGCTCCAGAGTGGCAGTTATTGAGAACCTGTTCAGCCTCTTTATGGGTGAGGCATCCCGGGAGAATGGAATCTATACCATGCATGTACAATGTATCATTTAGGATAAGGTAATATTTCATGTGGTGACGGATACGATGACGATCATCACGAGATAGATTGGGCTGAAATCTCTGTGTTTGGAGATAAATGATTAAATCTCCATACCACGGGTCGGTAGTGCTTATCAGGAACAAAAACTCATCTGGGAATGAATCACTGGGCTCAGAATCCATCAAAGCACATGGAAGGTCACACATCAGCTCTGCAAAGAACAATGATTTCTTTGAATTATCTTTGGCAAAATCAAGGTCAAAATCCTACAGGAGGACAATCCAACGGGAATATTTCCCCCCTAGTACCTAGCGAGTCAGGATGTAGTACATAGGGTTTTTTTCTGCGAGTACAGTGGTGGTGCAAAGAAAGATGTAATGACATATTTTTTGTACAACAATGACCGTAGCCAATGCTACTTCTCCACACATGAGTATCGAGTTTCAGAATCAAGAAGATTCTTACTGGCGTAGTATATCATGTGTTCTTGGTCGTTCTGATCCTCTTAGTCTAGAACCATTGCAATGGTAGTAGCAGAGGTAGCAACATATAAGAGAAAATCCTTTGAATAATACAGGGGGTGTATCACGGGTGAATGAGTTAGAGCGTGCTTAATATTATCAAAGGCTCACTGGTCCTAGTCATCCTAGAAGAATGGAGTGTCCTTCTTGAGGAGACGCATATAACCGTGCGTTTTCTCAGCAAAGTTACAAACAAAACGACGAAGAAAGTTTTCCTTCCCTTGCAAACTTTGGAGTTCAAGGATATTGGTTGGGGTAGGTAAGGCGAGCTTAACAACAATCTTCAGTGGATCAATCCGGATGCCATCCTTAGAAACCACGAAGCCCAAGAGATGTCCCGTCTCAACGCAAAAAACACATTTGTGTGGATTCAGTTGTATTTTATAATGGCAACATCTCAGGAATATGTCTTTAAGATGTTGAGGATGGTCTTCCCGTTGCTGTGAATGCGCAAGGAGGTCATCAAGGTATGGTACACGATGTTCTTAATGTTGTGAAACTCATAGGACATGGAACGTTGGAATGTGGATCTGGCGTTCTTGAGACCAAATGTGTAACAAACTTAAATAATACACAACAAACAATAACAACAACAACAACAACAACAATAATAATAAACATCAACATATATATAATAATAATAATAATAATAATAGATAATAATAATTAATAATGTCTTTACGAAAATACATGACTCTTAATGAAAGGATATTCCGTAAAAATATAAATAACGGGCCCTAAATTGTAATTTGGACTTATCTATCAACTTATTCATATTTTATTATCTACGGATCTATGGGTTATTTCAGAAATTACTTAATTGATAATATCCAACTATGGATGTTATGGTGGTATCAGAGCTATATGAACCTTGGACAACATTATTTACACCTTGTGTAGATTTGGGTTTCCCAAATAAATAGGACTTTGTCCTTAAAAAAAATAAAAAATAAAAAAAGGGTAAAAGTAACCCCCCAAAAAAAGAGGTAAAAGAAAAAAAAAGTTAAAAAAAGAAGAAGGTAAGAGTGAAACCACAAAGTAGTTTCTTAAAGTGGGTTTGGGTTTGGGTTTGAATATAAAAAATGCATAATAATAACTACAAAGAAGCAAGCGAGATTTGAACCTAGGTGGGGAAGGTAACACTTATTCCTCCCAACCACCCAATCTACTTGCATTTTACAAAACTATTGGAAAAAAAAGAGAAGACAAAGGAAGATTGCCATAAAAAAGAAAGGTAGAAAAAAACGAGAAAAAGAAAAGAAGACAAAAGTGAAGTAAAAACACAGTCACAAACAATGGCACCTACATATTCGTAAATGAAGTCATAGCTACAAACAATAGTGGACGAGTTAGAGCAATATAAGGCGATCAATAAAAGTATACAAGCTGACGTTGAGACACAGAAGTGGTTGAAAGAGTGGAGAGATAATGAGAATCGTCACTTATGGAATCAAAATCGACAGCTAGAACGAACCATAAGTGATAACAAGAAAATGTTATCTGATCAGGATAAAGAAACATCATGTTTAAAAATTCATAATCAAAACTTAGAAGACAAGATCAGAAAGTCAAAAAATAACAACAAATCACCATATGGATGCGATAATGAATTAGAAGAAGAAATAAAGCATCTAAACAAACTCATCATGGAAAAAGATGTTGAATTGGCGCAAGTCCAGATGAAGTTAGAAAATCAATAAACAGAGTTACGTCATCATAAATAGCAAAAGGAAAAACTCTAGCAGCAGTATGACGAGAGTAAGAAGACACATAAGTTAGAACTGACAAAATTCAACAAGGTGTTATCAAGCAATTCTGAAGAAATTTTCTGATTAAGAAATCATAACAAGACACTAGTCACAAAAATTAAGAAGTTGAAAAGTAGTCGAAAGACAAAACAATCTACAGAAGACATTGAAGGAAAACTTCTAGACAAACAAGAAGAAAATTGTTGTATCAGAAGGCATAATGAAGATCTTAAGGAACAACTTAAGAAGTTTGAATATGACATAAAATCACATGTAGAAGTGATTAAGAAGTTTCAAAATGATAACATGCAGTTAGAAAACAAGTTGGAAAAGATACAGAATGAAACCTTAAAACCTCAAGAGACGAAAATACAACTTTCTGGTCAAATCAATGCTAAAAAAATGACACTCATAAAAGAAAATGACATTGTGGAAATTCCATATCGACACCCCAACCATAAAAATAGATATTCTAAAAAGTGGGAAATGTTGAAAGATAGCGGTACCAATGTGATCAAATCTCCTAACGATAGATCAGTATGGAATGCCAACAGTCCACAACAAATCAATTTTGGATGGATTGATTCGTCCACATATCGGAAGTTGTGCTCAACTCTTAGTAGTTCGTATCGACATGTTTCGTCAGCTGCAACACCACAAAAAATGATGCATAAACATTATAAGGCTTTGAGGACAATGCCTTTCTAAGGGAGTGGCAATGTAACAAACTTAAATAATAAACAACAAACAATAATAATAATAATAATAATAATAATAAACATCAAAATATATATAAAATAAATAATAATAAATAATAATAATTAATAATGTCTTTACGAAAAGACATAACTCTTAATGAAAGGGTATTCCGTAAAAATATAAATAACGGGCCCTCAATTGTAATTTGGACTTATCTATCAATTTATTCATATTTTATTATCTACGGATATGTGGGTTATTTAAAAAATTACTTAATTGAGAATATCCAACAATGGATGTTACAACCATCCTTAGAAACCACGAAGTGGATCAATCCGGATGCCATCCTTAGAAACCACGAATCCCAAGAGACGTCCCGTCTCAACACAAAAAACACATTTGTGTGGTTCAGCCGTATTTTATAATGACGACATCTCAGGAATATGTCTCTAAGATGTTGAGGATGGTCTTCCCATTGCTGTGAATGCGCAGGGAGGTCATCAAGGTACTGCTACACGATGTTCTTAATGTTGTGAAATGCATAGGACATGGAACGTTGGAATGTGGATCCAGCATTCTTGAGACCAAATGGTAACTTCATATAGGCGAAGGTTCCCCATGGGCATAGAAATGTCGTTTTTTCTGATTGGTGGGAAATATATCAATCTGATTGTAGCCAGAAAAACCATCCATGAATGAGAATATGATGCTTCTGGCACAGTGGTCGATAATCTGATTGATGTGTGGAGTCGGAAAATTGTCCTTAGGACAAGCTTTGTTCAGGTATAAAAAATCGATGTAGACTCTAATGGTTCCCTACTTTTTGTTCACAGGAACAATGCTTGATACCCATTCCGTTAGGGGTACAAGATACATGAATCCTACCTTCAGAAGTTTTTCAACTTTGGCTTTCATAGCCGCAGCCTTCCGAGGATGGACTTGATGCAATTTCTACCTGACCGGTTTGGCTGTGAGATAGGTTTTGATTTCATGGCCCACAATATATGGGTCTATCCTAGGCATTTCTTTGTAAGACCAAGAAAAAATATCTCAAAATTTCTTGAAAAGTGCTCTATACTCTTCAGTTTCTTCCATTGAACAATTCTTCCCTACGTGAACATGTTCAATAGTTCCAGGCTGGACCGATATGTCGATCGAAGTTATTTTAGTAATGTTGCATAGATTTCCTTCATATTAAAAATATTGCAACAACACAAGTGTTTGCGGAGTGTCGACAATATCAATACCCAAGAGAGATACAAACTCATTATCTACCAAACTGGTGTTGGGGAGGAACGAGGATCTGTGATGATGATCCTCCCATACTGATTCATTCGTACTCATAATCTCTATGATGGACTCGTCCGACGAAATTTTTTGGGAGAGATAATCTAGAGTAGGAAGAGAGGATTCTAACCAGTAGGGAAGGTGGTAAGGATTCGAAGCCACAAGATGAAGATCATCTATATGGGAATCGGAAATGGATTAGATAGCATCATAAACTGCTTCATGCGAGCTATGGGATGATGACTCAACAACTTGCTTACCCTTGGGATCATATCCAAATGAAGAGATCATATTGACGGTCGTTGTTTCTGTGTTAGAAGGAGCTGATGGGAACACACCCATAAGGGTGGAGTCTTTCAACATGCCTACCCCAATCGACTGGTAAGGAGGAGGGGACTGACCTAGCATAGGGATTTTATTCTCTGTATGGGTAGTAACATCCGGCGTTAAAAAATCAAGTTGATCAATTGTCACAATTCTTACCAAATGCGGAAACTGGAGAGTTTTGAACATCGTCGAAGCGACAATGGTCACAGCATAAAACCAATTTCTTCCTAGGAGAATACTGTAGTCTAACAAGGCATCCACTACTTCCACTTGAATGGAAACAATTTTCCCACCTAGGTCAACGAAAAGAGCTGGCATGAGACCATGGGGTTGGAAACCTCTTCCATCAAAAGTTTTCAGGGTCGTCGGTGATTTCATAAGCTCGGGAGAGACAATGGCTTTCCAACAGGACAGAGACAAAACTAAGGTGGAAGCCCCTTCATCTAGAACAGTCCTAAAGATATTTTTCCCAACTACTTTTCTTACAATTTGAAAATCAAGTTGGTGAGGCAATCTAGATTTGTAGTTCTCCATGTTCAAATGGATCAAATTTGTGTTATCTGGGTCCAGGGATCCTAAGGCAGTTAACAAGATTTTGCGTTGCGTAGGATAGATTTGGAGCACCTCTAAGGTAGACATTGCACATGGCGCCTGAACAAGGTCTTCAACAACATTATAGAAATGTGCAGCTCGGGCATTAGGGTTAAAAACAACCTTCCTAAGAGTACTCTTGGGTGGGCGCAAAATCATGTCGAGATTAGACTTCTCGATAGTTAGGGGACCATTAGACGAGGATGCGGGAGAACCAGTGGGAGGAGCTTTATCTGGAGAAGGATTTTCATTTTTCTTCTCCTCAGGTTTGTCATATGATTGACTACGAGTTGTTAAACTAACATTTTCGACGACATCATTCGGACTTCCTCTGTGGAACTAGAATTTACCTAATTAGACATGTGGTCTATCAGTTGTTGCTGAGAAGGAAAAGGATTAGTAAGAATTGCTGGTGCAGGGTTATTCTTTAAAAATTTGATAATTTCATCACGACGGGGACATTCCTTGGTGAAATGATCGCCACCCCACAACAAACAGAGGTATTTGGCTTTCCTTTTTCCTTTATTGTCGTTTTCCAGGGCCGTAGGCTTGGGATTTTCCTGTTGGTTTCCGGGGTTTTTATTTTTACCTTTTCCCCTTTTCTTATTACCGGATGATTGCATACTTTTAATAGAATTCACCTCGGTGGAAACCATAGGATTAGAAGGAGCAGTAGTAGAAGCACTGGGTTGTTTGGCAGGTTTTTCTGTTGCTGGGGGTTGGATTGAACCGATAACCCCATCGACAGAAGTTTCTGCAGGTGGCTTAGTCGGGCCAATGCTGGGACGAGGAGATTGAGGAATAAGGTCATACAAAGTTTCGGATTGGGAATACACCAAATCCAGATACTGAGCGCGACTGATAGCCCGCTCTTTAGTGACACCACTGCCCATGGCGACATCCCGGGTAATAGGAGGCAACAAAGACTTTGTAAACCAATAAGCTAAGAGTTGGTCCGAGATAGGAGCTTTAATGAGCCTTCTTTGCCTTCTCCACTCATGGACGTGATCATATATGTGTGTGGAGGTATTTTGACATAGAGAGGTCAAAAGTTCTATACCCATTTCATAACGAATGGGTAGCTGAAAGTGTGTGAGGAAGACAGTTGCCAGAGAGCTAAAGTCCAAAAACGCATGTTGTGGAAGTTCAATGTACCATTTTGTAGCTGTATCGGTCAATGTGCGTTGGAAGAGTCTCAAACAGACATAATCATCCATCAAGGAGTTCGATGAACACCACAGATGGAAGGTCATAACATGGTTTTTTGGATCGTCTCCTTGCTTTCCATTGAATTTTGGAATGTCTGATGGTAACTTTATCGGAATTGCGGGCCACAAAGGGTTGTGCCGAATGGTATCATTTATCATTTTGGATAAATCAGGTAAATCCAAAGATGCTAGGAAAGGTAAATGATGACTGGGATCCACATACTGGTAGTATTGATAAGGCATGTATCCACTAGTAGGGCCATAAGTTGACTGATACACAGGTTGCTGAAACGTCTGATGAGATGATGAACCTCCCAAAGATTGACCTCCAGGATTAGGGCCGCCAAAGCCACCAGGACCATTAGGACCATTAGGAGGAGGACCACCAAAAACACCAGGACTCCCGAGACCACCAGGACCCCCGAGACCACCAAGAGGATGACCACTAGGACCTCTGGGACCACCAGGAGGAGGACTGCTCGTCCCCCCGAGGGGAGGACCTCCATAAGTCGGTCCTCCGGCACTTCCAGCAGTATGAATAGGTATTCCTCCCATTGCTGGCATGTAAGACCAGTTGCGTTACCCCCACAGTGTAAATGTATTCCCAGGGTATGGAATTCCAGTATAAGACATTCCTATAGGGGTAGGTTGGTAATTCATATTTCCTATAGGAATTTGATTTGTTGGAGAACCATAACCCCACGAGGGTTGATTGACTGCAGGTTATGACACTAAGGGTTGACCTGAACTTGAAGTAGGGTTTAGCATATTTGTATTGGTGGGATGAACATAAGTTGTAGATTGTCTTACAACAGAGGTTTTCCTATTACTAGTAACAATTCCACTAGTGGGTAATGTAGGTCGCACTAGGGGTTTCCCCGGAGCGTTAGAAGGTACAGACATTACTAGAACTGAAGGTTCCCCCCCAGCCATAGAAAGTGTGGGGTGACTAGAGACAGACCTAGAATTCAAAATTGCAGGAGTGGAATTGGAGGTTTGACTTGGATTGCGAGAAGTCTCAACATAATCTGGATGACCATCAGTAGAAGCTCTAATTTTGGCTACAGGCCAGGGATCTATGTTACGGGGTAATGTAGTTGATATAGATTCAACATGAGGTGCAAGTGCGGCCAAGAATCTGTCTATCCTTTGCATTCTCTCTTGAAAATATCATGCACGGTGAATAGATGCTTGGATTTGTCTATATTCTTCTTCGCCTGGAGAAGTTTGTTCAGGAGAGGTTCTATTAACCCCGAATGAGGAAATGGCCTGACCCATGGAAGTTCTCCAAAATGGAGCATCCGGTCCATACTTAGGTGCATCAAGATTATCAAACGACCTTCCATATGCGGATGGAAGGAAGTATCAGCCATAGGAGGTTGTTGAGCCAAGGGATTAATATAAGAAGTGAATTAGTCTCCACTTTCTACAACTATATTTTCTTCCTCATGGGAACTAGTTGTAGCTCCTTGGTCAATGGCTTCCATTGGAATTTCTCTTGTAACAAGAGGAAAATCGGGTGGCAAGCCCTGTGTTCTTCTGGATCGTCTCAATTGAAACTCTACCAGATTGCACAGTCACTAATCTAACCTAGGGTTTCAAAACTAAGAAAAAACACACAAAACTTTCTCCTGCTCAAGCTACAGGCCAACAAGAAAACTTAAATGATAGGATGAGCTCAAATAGTCGGTCTCTCACCAGGATTGTCAAGTAGGTGCAACTCGGGATATACCACAAGGGTACGTGTGTAGTAATCTCCCCAAATGTTGTTTTCAGTGTATTAATCCACGCAAGATGGCTAAAGGGTTTTTCTCAGATGTGAAAGGTATCCTAGTGGGGTCTCCCGATACACACAAGGTACGTGGGTGCTCAAATCGGTAGTAGTGCTGTCTAATGCACAACCGTTCACAAGGTGCGTTCCGATATACAATCGAGTATGTGAAGTACCTCTCTATATAACTCAAGGGTACGTGAAAGGTCATTCAATATACCGACAGTACGTGTAATAACCGCGCAAGTCCCGAGTTGTAGTGCAGACAAATAATGACAACTCCTACATTTTACGACGCCCGAACACGTCTCTAACCTATCACTCAAATTTCTATACAATTTTAGACCTATAACTGCCGTTAATTTTAAAGTGGACGGTTAGGTGAATGCATGAAATTTTGATAGAAAATTAAAACCATGCAAGTATGAAATGCAAGTTCATTCACTTTACCATTTAGAGTATGCCTAATCACGGGAGGGAGAGAGAGAGAGTATTTTATTTTCAATTTTGCTTTGAAACCAAAAATTTCCCAAATAAATACAGTAAACAATCTTTTTCCGAGAACAAAAACAAACAACGCTTCTTCAAATCAAATCTTTTGAAAGCAAGCAGATAAGGTAAGATCTCTTTCCTAAGAAGAAAAACAAACAGCAACCAAAGGCATATTTGATATTTTTTTGATTTTTGTATTAAACTGGAAATATCTAACTTAAAACTATCACTATTTTTCTTTTGATGAGATGACAATATGAAATAAAGGGAAGAAAAATGGAAATCTAAAAGCGTATGAGGCGAATCAGAAGTCCAAGAATTCGTCCTTAAACAACAATACAAATGACTCTATACCAATTTTTTTTCCTTTTTCAGAGTAAAAAAGAAGTCCTTCACTAACTTATCGAAAAAATGGAATCCAACAAACCAATCAAATGAGTTTTTATTTTCAGTATTATCCGATAGCAGGCAGAGAGCTAACCGAGCTAAGGCTTCCAAGCACTCCTTTCAAAATAACCAAAATTACAAGTAGTAATGATGATGAACCTAACCTAGCCTTTTGATTCTAACAAACAAGCATTTACCACACCAAAAATTTCAAATTTCAAACACTCAGGTATTTGTAAACAAGTTTGAACAATGCCAAATGAAGACAAAAAATCCAAAAACCACAAATTCCTTTAAATTTTTTGAAAAAATAGAGGTCTGGAAAAAACTTGGAATTGCTTTCAGAGGTTATTAACAGAGCGGTTTTGAGGAGTCACTGCTTCCTGCTAACTGTTGACAGATGAGGGCACCGCTTCTTTCTCTCTACGCCCAGGTGGTGGTACCCCCTATTGCTTATGGCACATACACATTTCTCTACAAGTGTTCAAAACACAATAAGAGCGAAAAATAAAGTCAAATCTTGGAAAACCAGCATAAAAAAAGATGAATCAACAGTAATAAAGAGCATAGAAAGTCAGAATGGCTCAGATATGAAGAGATATGATGATATCAACCCAAAACCTAACTAGGTCAGATGGTAGATCTGACTGAAATGATAAGAAGCTGGAGCTTAGATTTAGACAAGTGTTCGAATGCTAAGGAAGATCAGATCTGTTGAAGCTCTTCCCAAGTGAAGTCGCCAGATTTGTTGTTAGGAATTTTGTTACACCTTCTGCGGACATAAGCTGTTCCTCTAGTCTGAATGGTTCAGATCCAGAACAAATAGTTCACAACAAGGTTGGGAAACTTCTCCTAGAAACTACAGACATCTAGAATGCAATATTCAATGGAATGATGTGGCTCTTCACTTATGGTGAAATATCTCCAAGAAAATACCTACATAAACACATCAAAACACAAAAGATCAAAAGTACTAGAACATCATCCATAGATCTATATCGGTGACTAAGGAATTCAATAATAAACATACAAGATTACACATAACAAGTATATGGGAAGAAAACCAACTTTGCATTGATAAATAATGAAAGAGTTTATAACCTGTGCCTTAGTGTTGATACACTCCTCCACAAAACCGATATCTTATCCCCAATAGTTCCAACTTTTTCCTCTATGCTCACTCTTAATGAATCAGGCTAGAATGTCAAAATGGCAGCATGACTTTGCTCTCTCCTCAACCATGGGGTATGAGCCTGTTTTTATAGGCCTCAAATGGATAGGGATGGTGGACATGAGATCCCCAAATCATGGATCTCGACCTCAACTGACCTAGGTGAATAGGGATAAGGCCTGCCATGAAGCTTTTGATATAGAAGCTTCGTGAAGGCTCTCTTTTTCACTTTTTACCAAGGGCACCGCTCCTGCTCCTTAATGACAGAGCGGTGCTAGGGAAACCTGCTCTTTAAACAAAGAGAAAAGGAGGTGCCACCACCTGTCTTCAACACTACTCAGGAGGTGTTGAAGAAGGTACCGCTCCTAAGCTTAACGGTAGAAGCGGTGCTAGGTTTTTATGTGCAAGTTTGACATCTAGATCATGGATTTCACTTCAAGATTTGGGAATGAGGGAAAACATGGATGTTTAGGATATAATCACACGCTGATGACAAGATTTGGGTGTAACAACTGCTTCAGTATGGTATCAGGTGTGATCTCTTGGTTTAGCAGGAAGGAGTCCTGCATGGCGCTGAGTACAGCTGAGGAAAAATATGTTGCCACTTGCTTGGCTACTTGGGAGAGAGGAGTAATGAAGCTCCAGTTTGTGATCCAGATCGAGATCTGTCGAAAGAGGGAGTTCTAGCATAGCCGATGAGACAAGTTGTCTGAGCATAAAATCTTGGTGAAGCTTGTAGGTTGCACAGACGTAAACGGTCCTATAGGTTGTCCTCAGATGTAATCAGTCCTAGCGAAGCTCGCAGGTTATCCTTGGTCGTAATCAACTCTGATGTGATTCTATGCTAGAAATGGCCAGAGTGAAGTTTGAGTACTTCAGGGAGAATCTTGGTGTTCTCCAGATTGAGGTTCCTAGCTTCTAAGGAGAAGTGATGAATCCGAGAGCCTTTCTGACATGGTGGTAGGATTGGTTCCTCCCATGGTCAGATGTAAGTACAAAATCCTTTCTGACATGGTTGCGAGATGTGTTCCTCCCTTGGTCAGATGTAAGTGCAGATCCTTTCTGACATGGTTGCGGGATGTGTTCCTCCCATGGTCAGATGTAAGAGTTGAGGAAGTTGCAGGGTTTTCTCCTTTATGGTTTCCCTGAGGAAAACTCTTTGTGTCTCTTGTGATTATTGTTGTGCATGTTATTCTTTCAAATAAGATCATAGATCATATTGCTTAAATGATAAAAATCTAACAAGCACCTTCAAGCTTCATCTAGCTTCGTATGATTTGTCATATTTAGAAGTCTGAGAACTTCAAATGGAATAAATAGGAATAATACTTACTTGAAGAAAACAACTCCTGATTGACCTCCTTCTGGATGACCTAGGGTTTGATGCATAAACCCTAATTTTTCAGTTGTGATCACAGGTAGAGTTGAATGGTGGAGAATATGGGCCTCCCTAGGGCGAGGTAGACTGTATCTCCCTTTTTCTGAGATTGATGATGAAGACATAGGAAAAATGAATCCTTAGTTTGTCTCGACAGTAGTAAATGGTCCAAAATTGAAAATTCTTGGAATTCAGTTATGTCTCCACAGAAAGATGCGCTCTTCAAGGGCGAGTTGAGAGAGCCCTATTTTTTCATTGATATGTTAAGGGATTTGTTCAGAGTAACAAAACCCGAACTGTGCAGTGCTTCCTTTTAGGGTGGTTCTAATACCATGTTGATTTTTCTTAATCTACTTAGATGATATCTTAAAACAAATTGTTACTAGTAGATCATTGAAAGAGAAACAAGCACACAAACATAAGAACACAAGAATACAAATAATTTCCTCGGGGAAACCACAAGGGAGAAAACCCACAAAACTTCCTCCGTATAGAACTCAACCAGAGCAGTGTAAAACACAGACAACTGCTTCTCTCTTCTTTCTAGTGCACTAATGTTTCTCTCTCTTGTAAAATAGCTTGAGTGAGTGAGTACAAATGAAGGGAGCATCTCCTTATTTTTATTCTTTAGTTGAATTGACCTCTAACCTAATAGGGCTGACTTGTCTAACTGACTAGGCCGACTTGTCCAACTGGACACCAAAAATAACATTTATTATATTGACACTTGGGTACTATTGGCCCGAATTACATCTAGAGGTTTACATTTATTCTTTCAATGATACTAACAAGACCAAAATCATCTCCCAAAGGAGGAATACAATCAATACATATGGAATATATTCCAAAGTTATAATAATTTAACACGAGGTTGGTATTTCTTGTGATCGAAGAAGAAGATTATGAAAATCCCTCATGCAGTTACTCAGGTAGATTTAGTAGAGATGATGTTGATGATTTATTAATTCCAGTTTATGATGAATCCATATGGCATAAATATA
Organism: Pseudotsuga menziesii; assembly: GCA_001517045.1. NCBI lineage: Eukaryota > Viridiplantae > Streptophyta > Pinopsida > Pinales > Pinaceae > Pseudotsuga > Pseudotsuga menziesii. The sequence goes on along the minus strand of LPNX011116329.1, from coordinate 11,794 downwards.
CAAATGTTATTGGTTGAATGTTTAGTGGAAAGAACATTAAGGAATCCTCCCATTATTTCATAGAATACTATGCTTTAAAAAAAGAGATAAGGGAGGTCTTATCTTTTCAAGATTACTGCTACCTAGAGATACAAAAGTTATTCAAATATCCATATGGTCGGTCAAGCATGGAAAATATTGCACATATGGTGGATGCAATGTGCAATAAAGTGGGGACTAGATGTTTGCCACCTGGAACCAAAAGAGATAAAGAGGCGAAACCTATGCTATGGCAAGAATAGACCCAAATATATGTTGGTTCTAGCATAAGTAAGAAATAGGAGGATGAGGCCCTAAATCCATTATCAATCAGTGAAAAGGACCATGATCCACTTGGTTCTTCAAGTGTACAAGAAGAAGAAGAGATTCTTGAGGTGGAGTGCAAGTCACTACAAGGTGACTGCATGTGAGAAGAAAGTGAAGATGAAGGCACTTCCAAATTCTTTGTGGGTCATATCCATATCACTGCTAAGGATGTTGGTTCATGTAATGGTGGTGAGACATCTTTTAGATCATATCCAAAAGAAGTTGATAAATTAGATTTGCAGTCACCTATTGAGCTGCATAATGAAGAAGAAGACAAGGCCACACCACTTGGGTGTGAACCAGAGAATTTGGTGGAAGAGCAGGCCACCATAGTATCCCTACATGAAGAGGGCAATATCAAGCACATGCATGATAAGAGTTGTGATTTTTGGAGCAGCCATGTTTACTTACAACCACCTGATCCATGGGAGGATGAAAATACTTCACTTGCATATGAGGGATGCAAAATGAAGGACAAATGTGAGGGAGATGAATTCACTCCTAGTTTGTTTGTTTGTGATCACAAAATCATTGCAAAGGAGGGTGGTGTTGTCAATGGTGATAAGGAATATTTTGGATCAGATCCAAATGAAGAACATAGATCAAATATGAAATCATTATTTGAACTTCCTAATGAAGTGGAAGACAAGCCCCCACCAGTTGGTTGTGAACTAGAAAAATTGAAGGAAGAACTCATGCAAAGGAATGAAAACAATTCATATTTTTGTACTCCCTTGCATCATGATGAAGTTGCAGCCACATCAGAGGAGAGGCTTGACATTAGTAAGAATCCACATCCCACTATCATCATTGAGGAGAGCCATGAACGACCTAGTCTCAACTGGGAAAACTGAAATAAATATCCATGAAGGGGAGCGCAAGTCACTGCAAGGTACTTGGAGTGAAGGAGAAGGAGAACTTTCCCATGAGCATAAAGAGAAAGATGTTGCAGCAATGGAAGACATAACTGAAATCCTTATTGGTGAGGATTATGCAACAAAAGAACAACTTGACCCTACCACCAGTGTTGTAGAAAAACAATCTAGATAGATAAGAAACACTCTGGACATGGTTGAAAGAGTACCTACTGATGGGCGCTCAAGTTTCAGTGAGTCATGTATTGAGGGATTTCCACCTCTATATGTTGGTGACATAGATATTTCACTTGAAGAAAATGTCCTAATATCAACTTCCACATCACCACTGGAGTTTAATTAAGTTGATCCAAGAGAGAGGGAAGAAGAAGAGGTTCATCTGCTAGAACTTCATTTTCTTGAAGGGTCACTGAAGATGAGTGAGTACAAGATAAAAGAGACCCTACACACTATCTCCATGGAACCTGTGCATTGATGAAAAATCTCTGTTGGAAGTTGGAGGAGAAATATTCCATGGAATACATGGAGAAGTTTCATAAGGCCATGACAAGCACTAAAGGTAATTTTATCCAATTTATTTTTTATAGAGACAATTTGCTTGAGCTTGTTGGGTTGTTGTATGGATCATCCTTGAAGGATGAAGATGAGATTTTCAAGATCACACAAGAATTTTTGACCACCCAATATTCCTTGAAGAGCACTCAATGTTCACTCCAAGAGTCCAAGATAGAGATAGAGTAACTTCATGAGAAGTTGCAAATATCTACCTACCCTCCTACACACCATTCAGCCATCCTCACAAGGAGGATTGCATTGTTGACCATATGAAGGAATCTCATGAGATGGTGGACCATGAGATGCATTTGGTTTTGCATGTGCTTGAGGACTATGCAAACAATATTGATGATAACGAAGCACTTGGTATTTTCCAGAGAAAACTGGAGTTGTTTTCTCGAGAGAGTCTTTTCCCCATGGAAGAGTAATACGTGCTCAACTTAGTTGGATCAAATAGTGATGAAGAAGATGCAGCCATAAGTTAGGTGGATGAGTATTGCAGAGAGCGGATTCATGGTTCTACACCCCACAGTTCTATTTCAGCTACATTAGGTGGGGATGAAAATTGGGAGAAGGAATTTTCCTTATTGGTGCCACATGAGGAGCAGGATGCTCCCATAGGTGTTCATTATAACTTGATGAATGAACCATTACCTTCCCAATAGAAACATAGGCACATATTACTCCCACTTGATGCCATTCATCCACATATGGATTGGGTGGAATATTGCATGTCACACGTGGAGTCTTCTTGTAGAAACATTTCTGCTCATGATTAGTGGGAGGATTTTAAGCAAGCAAACTACCAAGAGAAGTTGTTGAGAGATATATCTTGCACAAGGTGGCCTTTGTGGAGTAAATCCATACATTTGGATGGATGCTTGTAGCCTTTGACTAGTGGTAGAGAGTTGAGCCATTGGATGTGTTCACATGGACCTTTTGGTTGGAGTGTCATTACATTCCCTTGTTGGATGGGGAGACACATATTTGTATTCATGCTTGCTTTCTCAAAGATAATTGTGATGCATCATTTTATTTTGAGCAGTTTGGGCATCCTTGTTTGTTGGATGATGCCTATCATCATTGGGGTTGTACATGGGACTCACACCTATGTCATTGCAGCAACAAAATCGCGAGCTTCAGTGCTAGTGTGCATCGAGAATATAAGGAATTTTATGTTGGGTGGGGAAGTCTCACAGATATTCATTTTTGGATTGGGAGTTTTTAATTTTCAATGCAGTGGTATGATTTCCACATCATCACTTTCATTTTCTGTGATGATAAATTTTTATGGTGGTTACTGATGTTTGGGAGGATGCAATTGAAACAATAGGACCCTAGCATTCATTGGAATGACAACTTTCCAAAAGTAACAGGAACATTTGGATACTTACAGTTGAGGAAATGGGATCCAGACATACTTTTGTCTGAGGAGTTGTGTTGGAAGGCATTCTCACTGAAGGGGATGCAATGAAAGAAATGGGATGCTAGCATTATTTGTCTTTGGAGTAGTTATTTATGGAGCAAGTCAACCTTTCTTCACATGAGTTCATCTATATGATATCATTTACCAGTTCTCCTACATGGGGGAGTGACTTCTTTGGGTGAACCAATTTTGCAACACCCTGGATTGCTTCTTCTTGAGGAAAAGCATAGTTGGGAGGGGAGGACTGTAATGTTCCTTCTTAGAAGGACATTGAAAGTGTTGGCCTTGCCAAACACCTAGGGGATCAAAAGTGACTTTAATGAATGTACCTAGGGAATTTTGTTAAATTATTACTTAGGAGGATTATACTAAGTTAGTTTCCAATTATGATTTTTTTTATGTCATTAGTAATTAATATGTAAACAATATATGTGGAAATTAGTTTCCATGTCAAGGAGGGTGCATTGGGGAAAGTCAACTTGACTAAGATGTCAAATAGAAACTGGAAAAAGCAAGCAGTTAGAAAAGGATGGAAACTAACCAAAAGCAAAGAAGATACAGCAGTTACGAAAGCAAAAAGAGCAGGAAAATCAATCAGGGTAAACGCATGCAACTATGGGCCAAAGGAGAGCACAATTTCTATTATGATGAGCAGTTACAAAAGCAGAAAGTGCAAGAAAAGCAATCAATGTAAAAGCAGGAAACTCCAGGCCAAAGGAGGGTGCAATTTCTACTTTGATGAAGAGTTAATGATAGGGAAACATCATACATGACTCATACATGCTATTTTCCAAGGAGGGTGAATTCATATTAGGGTTAGGGTTTAGCAAGTGGAAACTTGCTCAACAGGTGATGGACTTGTTCAACAAATAACCCAAAGTATAATTAAGGATGATTCCAATTCCATTATTTAGTTTGGTTTTCTATTGTTTTGATGTTATGTGAATATTGGCTTCAATACTAAGTGATGAGCTTCAGTTCTATTGGGTGATGCGCCCCAAGTCCCATGTTCCTATCTCCATCTCTTCTCCCCACCTTCATTGCAGGTCATATAGAATCTAAGGAGAAGCCACCTAGAGTTTTATTCATGAAATGATAGCCTATTTCATCCATTAATAGAGTGTCGTTGCAGGTTCTGAAGCCATTCCCATTCTAGTACAACACTAGTACAGAGATTGGGATACTCTCCCATTCGAATCTCAAAGTTATTTCCAATCTTCCCTTCTTTTCTGAGAGATTATTAATATGAAGTTATGAGGTGCGAGTGATGGATCTATGCCATTAATGGAGCTTATTATCAGTCCCTGATATCAGTTTCAGAACAATACCAAATTTGTTTGTAGAGTTCAAATAGTTTTCACTCCTATTCTACCTTAAATTCTAGTCTTTTGTCCTTGTAATGAAGTCTAGATTAATAAATGAAGATATTATACTCTTGTGAACTTAAATTCAGTCCTAAATTATAATTATTAATGTATTCGTACCTTTCTGCAATTATTACAGAGATTCAAATGAGTTTTGAGTAGCACTTCAATACCCTGTCTAGAATTGCATAAAAATATGGCTAGTTTTATGATTTGAATGAGTTAGTGGACTAAAAAAAATTGAATATTATTTCTTTAAGTTCTGAAAATTCATTAACATCATACTAAATATATTCCAAGTCTGAAACTGAATTTTAGTAACCTTCTTCATGTGTTTGGACTCCCTAGAATTCAAGCCTAGAGTGCAGTCCAAGGGACTAGTTTTTCATATGCAATTTTCTAAACATCCCAAATCTATTATAAACATGCATAGACCTTTATATACTATCATATAACTTCATTTCATATCCATATCAATTTCCTTATCCACTGGTTGATTGGGGGTGATGGTGCATTCCTAGTTTGCACGGTTGGAACACCCAGAAGCGTGGGATTAGAATTCAATGGCGCTGATTTCGAAACCTAAAAGGACCCAACATCCAAGTGCTTAGGGAAAGAACTCTCTTTATCCAATTTTTTCTCTTGTTCTCTTCCATTAGCCCACTTCCATTCCCATATTTTCCAATACTGCTTATAATTTGCCCTGCATTAAGAAGTGAACAGTTTAATTGTAAAGTTTTAATTGCACATTTTGATTACTTCAGTAGCAGAGTTGGTATTCTGATCAACTGATATCATATCAGGGATATTACAACACCTCCAAGGAAGGCCTAGCAAAGGAAAGAAGCATAATTTTGGGGTTATCTTATTCTCTTATCTCTCTTGGAAAATTATCTTCTCTTGATAGGGTTTTTTATGAAGGAGGGCGAAACTCTTTTTTGTTAGGGATCACTTCATGTTTGGTATTCTACTTGAATTGGATTTATTTCTTCTAAGAAATTTTTTCTGTTTTTTCTCTCGTATTGGTTTCCCAAGGTAAAATATTTGTGTCTCTTGTGCATGGTTATCTTCCATTGATCCTAGTTTAATTCACATTTAATTTTCCGCTACAAGTGAATAATGATACATAATGAAATTGTGGGCAGTAATAAATGTATGATTGAATTATTATCAAGGATTGAAAATTGGATTAAAATTCAACACTTTGCAGTAGACCTTATTACAATAAAAGAACCCTAGATGGCCTATACATCATAAATATGTCACGTAAATAATCATGACTTTATAGAAGAAGATGGTCTTTCATTGCGTTACATTATAACTAGAAGAAGGTGACATTATATGGTATTTTATTACATTAGACAACTTCAAACATCCTGAATAAAGTGGAAAAGGGTTTCAACTTTGATGTTGTCAAGGATAAGTTGTGGAGAGGAACAATGTAGAACGATGAGAGATGATAACATCCATATGCTTAAGATAGAAGGGAATCCATAACCGAGTTGTCCCACAACCCTTTACAAATATCCCTATGGAGAAAGTGAAGTAAACATAAATCTAATCTATGTTAGGATATTTAGACACTTAGGAGTTAGTTAAGATCAACTTGTGTAATATATCCGTTAGGTAAAAGTGTGTTTCTTTAGTATGCATTTGTAAATATTCTAATCCGACGGTCACGATATGTTCTAGACATAAAGTGATCTGACGGTTCAACTTCTCTTAGATCATACCTACCATTGATCCGTGGCTTAACACCCGATTGGTCTATGATATCTATTTAAAGAGAATAGAGGGTCCTTGGCTAATTGATCGATTATGAGAAGCTCATGTAACTTTTTTTTTTTTGCATAATAAATTGCTCCAAGTAGCTATTTGGCTGGGGCCGTGGACTGTTTCCCTCTCGAGGGTTTTAACCACGTGACAAACATTGGTATATTGATTTGTGATCTGTATGTGTGAAGAGGTTTTTCTTGGTGTTCGGTCCTTTGGGAGTACCTTGTGTACCCTAACATGGTATCTGAGCTTTTATGAAGAGCCGCTTTCGGTTTTGATCAAGATCTGGAACCGATGTTGCCGAAACTTCTAGTTTTGGATTTTTTGTGCATTTGTGGCCTATGGGAGTTGTTCCATTGCGTCCGGAGCGTTGTTTCCATTGGAAAATAGTTTTCGTTTCACCGAAAATCGTTTCCGTTTGCTCCAGAAACACCCATTTCGGCAAATTTGAAGGTATAATGTTACAGTGACGGATTTGTTTTTTTTTAAATCTCTCATATTTTATCAGTTTATTATTTGATCTTTTTTTTTTTAGTCTCAGACTGTTGTTTTCCCTGGCTGTGTATGCTCTTTGCCGTGCACCTTGCGCGATCGCGGAGAATCAGAAACAGTAAAAACGTAGACTTTATGAGTAAGCTAACCAAGATCTAACCCCATTGTGTGGAAAAAAAAAATTAGTTTTAGTTTTTTGTTTTTTTTGTGATTTGCAGAAAAAGAAAGCAAGCACGAAAAACGAGAGAGAAGAGTTTAAAAAAAAAAAAAAACCCCTTCCTCTTTCCATAGTTTTATGTACCTTTTAAACTTAGTTCACTTGGTCCAAAGTTGCTTTACACCTTGATACGTCTTGAGTTCAAGTCTTATCAAGCTACTTTTTAGTGCATGCAATTTCTATTTTCAAGTTATTTTATTGTAAAAGTGCATCTCACATAAATAAAATAAAATAAAAGTGAGTCACTTAAGTCTTTTAATTTATTGCCGCACTATTTAAAAGTCACATTATTGTAAAAGTGAACATCACTTATTCTACAAAAGTGATTCACTTCAAAGCAACTTTATTGTAAAAATGATTGTCAAAGGTTGATTTTGGGAAGATGAGGCTTTTTTTTTTAGTTGGTCAAGTTAATATCTGCCAAGTCACTATTGGGGACATCTTCAACATTTTCTTTGATCAAGCATAACTTCATCATCCAGAATCCGTTTTAAGTGCCGCTTTTTTTAAAACCGCATATTTTTTCGAACTCTTTGCATCTAGACAATTAGTTTTTGTTTTTTCAGCCATTATTTTACATTATGGCCACCCCTTGTGATATTATACTTACAAGTTCTAACTATTTCTCATGGAAATCTCGTATGGAGGATATTCTACGAAGAATGAGAATTTTCAGGATAACCTCAGGGAAAGAAACAGAACCCACTGATGATGATAATAAAATTAAATGGGCAAATAGATGTGATGAAGCTCGTGGATTGATTGGGATGTCAATCTCTACTGATTTGCGATTCCACATATCTGGTATTGATGAACCTGATAAAGCTTGGGAAAAGTTGGAATCTGTGTTTGGTAAACACAATGAAATTCAGGGTCATCAACTTGAGAATGAGTTGCTTTCTTTGAATCCAAATGTTTTTTCATGCATTCAAGACTATTTATCTAATTATAAAACTCTTAGACTCTTATGCGCAGAATGCAAGATTAAGAAAGAAGACAAACAATGTATTTATCATATTCTTTCCAAACTTGGACCTACATATTCTGTTTTTGTATCTACATTCTACTCCATGAAAGAATCCTTGACTGCAGCTAGCTATCAAGAGCCTAGCCTTGAATCTTTTTGTGATTCCTTAATTAGAGAGTAAGATAAGCTCATTCATCTTGGAATAATTAACAATGCAGATACATCTGGGAAAGCCTTATTGTCCCAACAGAAAGAAAAGTCCAAGCCTCCCAAGAAACAGAATTTTCACAATAATAAGCAAAACAACAAGGGTCCCAAACCCTCTCAGTCAGCTCCTCCTTTAAAAATTGACAAAGGATCCAAGCAAAAAGGAAAGAAGACTGAGCGTCATTGCAATTTTTGTGGAAAATATAATCATAATGAATCTAAATGTTTTAAGAAGATGGCAGCCTTGGAAGCAGCAATGAAGAAGCACCACATCAGCCTAGATTCGTTTTCAGAATCTACCTTTCATGGACATGCACTTTGTGCTTTTGGTTACTCTTATACTGCATCTTTTTCTTCTACTTCAATTGAATGGCTCATTGATTCTGGAGCATCTTATCATATGGCTAAGGATAAAGCCATGTTTTCTACTATGCATGAATGTAACACCAAACAAATATTTGTTGGTGATGATAGATCTCTAAGTGTTGTAGGATCTAAAACAGTTCCAGTAGAAAATGGTTATTTCAGTGATGTACTATGTGTTCCAAAAATTTCCTGCAACTTGTTATCAGTCTATCAAATTACTCATTCAGGTGAAGGTAAAACTATGACGTTTAGACCTCACCAAGTTGTAATCAAGGATTTTAAAAATCCTCAAAATATCCTTGCTACTGGAACTGTTGATGATATTACTAGGTTGTATAAATTTAATAAATTTGGGTCATCACCTTTTCCTTCAGTTTTTGTTGCTCATAGTGATAACTTGAACAAACTTTGGCATGAGCAATTTGGTCACTTAAATTATTGCTCATTGCAACAACTATGTAAAGACAATATGGTGACTGGTCTTCCGCTGGTATCTTGCAAGGATGGTGTTTGTTCCAGCTGTGTACTCGGAAAACATCATCGGGACAGTTTTGACAAACGTGCCTCTTGACACGCCTCGGTTCCCTTGGAGCTTGTGCATAGTGACTTGTGTGGCCCTCTTCCATCTGCTTCCTTTTTTGGTTTCAAATATTTCTTAACTTTCATTGATGGCTACTCCAGACGCACTTGAGTTTACTTCCTAAAACTTAAGAGCGAAGTATTTAACATGTTCTTAGCCTACAAGGCTCTTGTTGAAAAAAAATCTGGTCATCAAATTATTAAGTTAAGATCTGGCAATGGAGGAGAATATGTTAACAACAAGTTCACTACTTTTTGCACTGAACAAGGAATCCAACAACAACAAACTGTTCCATATACACCACAACAAAATGGTGTAGCTGAAAGGAAGAACCGCACTTTAAAAGAAATGGCTAATTGTATGATCCAATCTAAGGGACTAAGTCTTCAATATTGGGATGAGGCCATAAATTGTGCAAATTACATAGTTAATCGCACACCCACTAAAGTTTTACAGGGTATAACACCGGAAGAAGCATGGAGTAAAATTAAACCAGATGTAAGTCACTTTCGTGTGTTTGGTTGTGAAGCATGGGCTCACATTCCGGATGAAAAATGGAAAGCATTGCAGCCTAAAAGTGAAAAGTGCAGATTTGTTGGATATTCTGAAGATGTAAAAGGTTATAGGCTTCTTCAGCCACATTCTCATGATATAATCATTAGAAGAGATGTTAAATTTGATGAAAATCTCTTGGCCTATGAGCCTAACTTGGTGGGTGTGCCATCTTTGGCTTGCGAGCCTGATTCGGCGATTGTGCCTTCTTTTTCTTCTTCTTCCAGCTTCCTTGACAGGTTTCCAACTCCAGTTTCTGATGATGACAGTGAGGATGAAAATCCACCTCCACCTGCTCATGTTCCTCAAATTACACTAGCACCAATACTTCCTCGATGGGTCCGTTCAACATGTGAAGCAGCTGCTGATCTTGCCGATGATCCTAGAGATCAACGTCAAACACGTTCTCAGTTTCAGCGAGCCTCTTCTCTTTTGGCTCAAGTTTCCGAGAATCATGATCCAGAAACTTTTGCAGAAGCTTCAGGAAATCCAGATTGGGATGCAACTATGGATGAAGAATATTGTTCCTTAATGGCAAACGATACTTGGGATCTTGTTCCTCTTCCAAAAGGAAGAAAACTTGTCAGATGTAAATGGGTCTATAGAACTAAGTATGCATCAGATGGAAGTGTTGAAAGACTTAAGGCAAGATTAGTTGCCAAAGGTTTTTCCCAAGTTGAAGGGATTGACTACAATGAAACCTTTGCCCCTGTAGCAAAAATGAACTCCATCCGCCTTGTTCTTTCCCTTACAGTCTTACATAACTGGGAAGTCCATCAAATGGATGTCAAGTCTGCCTTCTTACATGGTGATTTACATGAGGAAATTTACATGGAACAACCTCCTGGATATGTTCAGAATAACTCTATCCTTGTTTGTCTGCTTAAGAAATCTTTATATGGCCTTAAGCAAGCTCCTAGAGCTTGGTATGCCAAAATGGATAGCTTTCTCCTTGACACTAGTTTTTCTAGATGCCATTCTGACCCCAATGTCTATACCAATAAAGTAGGAAACCATCTCATCATACTTGTTCTTTATGTTGATGATCTTATCCTTACTGGTAGTGACCCTAACCTTATAACCCATGTGAAATCCAGTCTTAAGCAAAATTTTGAAATGTCAGACTTAGGACATTTGCATTATTTTCTTGGTCTCCAAGTCTTGCAAACCAAAGAAGGAATCTTTCTTTCCTAGTCTAAGTATGCTTGTGACGTTCTTCGTCGCTTCCACATGGAAGATTGTAAACCAGCCCCTTCTCCCTTCTAGTCTGGAGTCAAAATTTATGCCACTTGTACTTCTCCTGAAGTAGATGCCACCTTGTATTGTCAGCTTGTTGGTAGTCTTTTATACTTGACTCATTCCCGTCCTGACCTTTCCTTTGCCGTTGGTCGTGTTGCCCGTTATATGCAAACTCCTCATGAAAGTCACTGGAAAGCAGCAAAAAGAATACTTTGATATATTCGAGGTACAATTCAGTTTGGGATTCATTACAGTACAAGGGGAAAACCTTTGTTGGTTGGTTTCACTGATTCAGATTGGGCCGGCGATCCTGATGATCGAAAGTCTACTGCAGGTTATGTTTTCAGTCTGGGATCTGGACCTGTTACTTGGGCTTGTAAGAAACAACAAGCTCTTGCTCTTTCTTTAGCAGAAGCAGAATATCGAGCCGCAGTTAATGCCAGTCAGGAAGCTTTATGGCTTCGACAGATCCTTTCAGAGTTTGGATTCGAGCAGCAGCAGCCTACTCCACTTTGGTGCGACAATCAAAGTGCCATCAAGCTTTCCAAAGATCCAATTCTACATCAACGCAGCAAACACATTGATCTACACATGCACTTCATCAGGAATCTTGTTCATGATAGTGTTATTGAAGTTCTCTATTGCCCTACAGATGATCAAGTTGCAGACATCTTCACCAAGTCTCTTACAGAAGCGGAGTTTTCTAAACTTTGGTCTATGTTAGGAGTTCAAGAATGTGTCCTTAAGGGGGGATAGGCTCTAATGCCTCCTTCCTTCTCCTAACAGTGTCACTTTTGTAAATCCTTCAATCCTATCCCAAGTTGTTCTTAAGG
>LPNX011116308.1:74139-86103 GCA_001517045.1 Pseudotsuga menziesii | reverse complement strand
TGATGTCTATCATGTTTATACATTGACACATAGACTCTAATAACCTCAATAGGCCTAAATGCCAAGCCGACCATCCCAACTTTGGAGGTATGGAGTGAAAAACCCAGAAATTATCAGTCGTTTGTTCAACAACCAATAATAACCAAGGGAAAAAACACCTTGGGCTCATCGGATTGACAAATAAAGTCTAAGAGATCGAGTCTTTTACAGACACTATCATGCTAGAACATTTATTATAATTCCCTCATGGGGTATGAACATGTGATATAGTACAACAAGCACTTCCCAGAAGTACTTCCAAAGGTCCTTTTGATGTCCGAACAAGTTAGCCCTGTCCGGTTCACCAGGCTCACTTGATAAAAACCACTAAGTACAACTTAGGTGGTAACACTACTCATGGAGGACCAAAATCCTCTAAATCAATTTCCTCGTAGCAATACCCCCTTCATTATACCTAGGTTCCCCATCAATGATGATGGCGGACAGAGCATGAGGCCTCAGAATGAATTTAATCCCCAGCTTGCATTCGAAACACGTTAGGGAAGAATTCATGCTTTGAGTGTCTTCTTGGAGGTCCTCCAAAATTCTCAATTCTTCATCAAGTTGAACTCTTTCCCTCTTTTGGTTCTCAAGGATATCAAGCCAAACATGAACTTTTCCATCTAGAAGGTAATTAATGAGCACTCACACAAGGCTTGATAAGCTCTAAAGTTCCTTGGATATTCAATTTTCATTTGGAAATCTTCTGATATTCTTCCACCTCCTAGAATACAATTGTCTCCTTCCATAATTTTGGCTTCTAGACACTCAATCCTTACCTTACAGTCCAATGAGGTGTAATTATTATAAAAAGTTGTTACCTCTGCTACCCAACTTTGGCTCGTGGTCTTCCTCTTCATCCTTGTTCTCGCTTGTTCAACAGTGTTGATTTTGGCCATGATCCTTCCCTTTGATGTTCACTCAACGCTGCACCAGGAGAAGCAGGAAGGAGTTCCCACCACCCTCATCGTTAATGAAGCCAAAGGTGCCCATAATTGGAAAGTCTATTGTCACACAAATGATCCTTGAGTTCTTCATGGTTTTGTATCTCTTACTGCCTTGCTACGTCCCGCATAATCTATCTTCATACCTTCTCACATATTGGTAAGGATTAGCTCGTCCTTGCATTAAACGTAATTATTCATACCCATGTGATCTGCATGGTTCACGTTGTTTGTGTGTTCTTGTTGGGGTAGGTGGTTGAGGTTTATTACTTGTGTGGGCCCTTGTCCTAACATTCACCATCCTGATTTGGTTCATTCTCTGCGAGATCCATGTACCCATCTACCAACCTACGTAGGTTAAAGATTTTCATATCATGTTGATGTTGATGTTTTTTTATTTATAAAACATATTGTATGCATGTTAATTATTTATATTTTAAAGATTCCTCTATTTTCAAATTAAATTTGAGATACATTAATTATATTTCAAATTTGAGATGGCACTTTTTGTATATATGTATATAATGTATTTTCATATCCTATTGATGTGAACATGTATACCACTAATTAACACCATTGATGATTTCTCTAGTTTCAAATCATATTTGCGATGTATCAACGATTTAATTAGAGATATGATATAATATTTAACTATTGTGATTATTAAAGTTTATATTCACACTCTTCATGGATGCAATTTTTAAAGTTTACTTGACTATAAAAATAATGAATGATAATACTACTATTACTGAAATTTATATTCATATTATCCAATGGAATTAATTAAATACTTTTAATTACAATATATTTCTTAATTAATTTAGTAAAAATATATTAAATTTTCAATAAAATTTGATTTTATCAAAAAAAATATTATATTTAGTTTTTTTCAAAATGTTTTGCAAAAATAGTTTTAGACATGTATACTAAGTTCATTGTAATACAACTTCCAACAAATTTAATGACAATTTTTATAGCGGATGGAATGCACTTTGTTAAGATAATTAATTTTTCATTGCATACTATTAAATATCAAGCCATGTGATTGATAAAATGGAGAGGGTGTTCTTTGATTAAATTAGATTTGTTTCCAATCAACCTTTCCATTCAATCATATAGATACACATTACACATTAAATTGATTTTTAACCAACTAAAATGGTTTAATTAAAAATCATCAAAATTAAATATTCTTAGCTATAGCCTTTTTCCACAATATATATATATATATATATATAGACACACAACAATTTTTATATCTGGAAACAAGCCAATCTGAACCATCCTTCCACTTTGACTTCATATTATCAAAATTTACCTATTTGCTCAAAATCTAGCCAAAAGACTACTTGAAACACATAAATTATCCTTGGTTTTTACCAAAAGGAAGAACTTAAAGGCTTACAAAAGAAACCAACAACCTCCTACCGCCTCATAAGCATCCAAAAAGAAGGAAAGACTAGAAGGCATGCAAAGATACTTCAGAAATCATGGCATCATTATTAAATTCCATGAAGGTGAGAGTTCATTCAAGCTCCCTCAAATCTTCGTTTGACAGAGAATCTGCCATAGAACTGAATTCTCTATGCAAATGGTTGAAGAATAGTTCCTAAAATGAAGCCTGCAACAATTTGATCCTTTGCTTCCACCAATCCAAAGCCAACACTTCCAGTGGAGCCTTGCTAGAAACCCAATTGATTATGGCCTTGGAACCCCCAAGAAATTTGAAGGCGCCCAATATTATGATGATTTGCAAAGAGTAGTAATCCCCAAAGGGCCAACAAATCCACTCTAGAAATTGTGTCATTCTTGCCTCCAAGCTTGATCTTAAAATAGTGACCTCCATCAAGTCGAGGGGCCATTCCAAATTCACAAAGACCACCCCGACCCTAACAAGCTCCATCAAAGAATCCTATAGGACCATGCTAATCAATAGAGGGGGATCTAATTAATCCTCAAAATAACAAGATGTTTTTGTTTGTAGAATTCTTTATAAGCACCCAGAATCTTCTAAACCACCAAATTGTGATCTTTAGGTTTATTTTCAAACAACAGCCAATTTGTGTGAATCCATATACCCCAATAAATAAAACATAAAATCTCTCTATGATTGGATAGAGAGAGACCTGTAAACCAGTTACAGAGACTAAATTCAAAAGAACAAGAGACCCATGAACTAGCAATATGTAGAACAATTTTTCGCTCCTTCAAAATCATTTTGACAAATGAATGGTGGAGAAAAAGTTGATTCACTTTATCCTCATCTAAGCTACATAAAATGCAAATACTTGGATCAAATCCCCCTTACGTCAAAACGATGTCCCAAGTGAGAATACTTTAGTAAAAATTCCTAAAATCATTCTAGATAAGTTCAGGCAAAACACTTCTCTTTTTTTGGTTTGGGAATAAGAATAAGGACAAGTATCACTTGGTCAAAAGGAATTTTCTAGCCAAACTAAAAAAGGATGGTGGTAGGGGCTTTAAAAAATCTTTTGGTTTGGTAAATCTCTTCCTGTGAAGAGTCTATGGAGATGCTTGTTTGACAATGGATTGTGGGGTTGTGTAATTTGTGACAAATATTTTAAAAGAAAATTAGTTGTTGGTTGGATCCAAGATTCTTTTAGGGCTAATTCTAGGGTCTCAAACTCTTGGAAGGATTTTTTCAATGATTGGGAAATGGATTTCCTTGAAAATAGGGAATGTTGCCAATGTACTTATTAGAGAATATCCTTCGGTTGGTGGCTCTGCGCATTTCTCAATCCGTTTGATGACTGCTCTTAGGTCTAAAAGATTCTTCACTCTTCATCAGATCTGGAAGCTTGGGGCTGAGCCTATTGGAGGTTCTAATTGGTTCTCAGCTTCAGAGTTGCAATTTAATGTTGACCAAGTCGTCGAATGTAATCGTTTTTTAAAGGGGCTTGATCTTTGTGGAATTTTTCTTTCCAATACTGAAAATCACCTAGTATGGTCCTGGAATGAGGCTTCAGGTTAGGTAACTGCAAAATTAGACTATGACATTATTTTCTATGATCAACATGAGGAAATGGTGGTTTTCATTTCTATGGAAGTGGAATTGTCCACTTAAAGTAAAATCCTTAGCTATAACCTTATAACAAACAATCATTTGTAATCTTTGATGAAAAATTTAGATGCAATGTAACAATGTTTAGTACTAATGGTAAATGTTTTTTTTCTTAAACAATAATGATTTAGATTTGTATTAAAGAATGTTGCAGCTAGGTTGAACAACTAGATAATACAAAAAAGAGAGGATCTTGGAGTTGTTCGAAAAGGGTTTTGTCTTATCATGATAGAGTATCTTAACCTATGTGACTTAGTTACAATCCATATAGGGCACAGTTTTTAAAAGTATTTACCTGTAGAGTTTTTAGATTTAACTGATACTGCTAGGGGCATATTTTATAATGTTTGTCTAGAACTTGATTAGATAAGTCTAGCTTAGAGGTTGGTTGTTTTTCTATTCTAATGATTAAGATGACAGGTGGGCATTTTTGCGCCGAGAGGAGCTCTACAGCCCAGTATGGGGGAGATCTTGTAACATGATGTAACGTTAGTAACATTTGTAACATGTCGACAAAAAATAATAGTGATAGTGAATATTATTGCGCCAAGAGGCTCTTTACAGCCCAGTATGGGGGAGATCTTGTCACGTGATGTAACGTGATGTAACGTTACTAACATGTCAGCAAAAAATAATAGTGAAAGTGAATATTATGGGGGAGATCTTGTCACGTGATGTAACGTTACTAACATGTCGGCAAAAAATAATAGTGAAAGTGAATATTATGGGATAGATCTTGTAACGTGATGTAAAGTTACTAACATGTCGGCAAAAAATAATAGTGAAAGTGAATATTATGGAATCGATCTTGTAACGTGATGTAACGTTACTAACATGTCGGTAAAAAATAAAATAATAGTGAAAGTGAATATTATGGGACAGATCTTGTAATGTGATGTAACGTTACTAACATGTCGGCTAAAAATAATAGTGAAAGTGAATATTATGGGAGAGATATTTTTTTATAAAAGTCCTGTGTCAACTCTAAGATGAGCGCCAAAGGAGTTACACATCTTCCCCTATTAGACTCTAAAATGACCTTGTTCAAGGCAACAAGATGGTTTTAATTTATTAGTTTTATATTAATATAATTCTAAATATTGTAAATCTAATTTGATATTATTTTTATAATATTTTTTTATTTTTATAAAGGATGTTCATATCAACTTTAACAATTCTAATACAAGTATGATAACACGGAGGAATTACACATCTTCTCTTATTGGGCTGTAGAATGTCCCTTTTTCCTGCAATAAAATACTGCCAATGGATTGGGCTATAGAATGCCCCTTTTTCGCAATAAAATACGGATAATGAACCAGGCAATCTTGTGACTGTTGATAGTAGACATGATATATATATGTGTGTGTTATAGATAGTTTGGATCAAGTGGAAAGGAGAGAGATTTTGAATACCGTGTAGCGCTGCTTCCATTGTAGACAGATTTTGAAAAATATGAAAGGGTGCAACTTGAATATGAAAATGAGTGAAGAGAGCAGTATTCCTGAGGAGTTTCTCGATACTCTGGTGAATGAATTCGCGTACGACCCAGTTAGACTGTCCTTCAGCGAGGACCCTGCTCAGGTGCTCTATAACCGCAGGACACTGGAGAAGATATGCAACACCATGCACAGCGCTGTCAACCCATATAGTCGTCAGCCCTTCGATATCAAGAATTCCATACCGCAGATCGAGCTGAGCCAACAGATGCGACAATACATCGAAAATAACCGAAGTCTATGTCAACGCCTCGGATTTACTGTGATTCCTGACTGTACTAAAGTCTTGAGCGAGACCCAGATGAAAGATCTCTTGAACAATCTGGCTTTCAATTTTGAATGTACAAAGAAAATCGTTCATTTGAAAAACGAGAGTATGCACCGAGACTTGCAGCGGTGTTGGAACGCCCTGTGGTAGGGCTTTAATCTACTGCGTCTTTATTGTCAGTACCGTGAAGAAAACAAGCAATTATTTTTGTCAATCAGAGGCTATGATTTCCTGTTCCAGAAGGTCATTACTGACTCCCTGTATTATTTGTTGTGCGAGTACTCCACTATCTATGATGATGCCATGCACCTATGGAACGAACTAGTAAAGATCGTCGACATCATTGTTTTGGGTTGTTTAGGAGGCATTACACATGGTTTTAAAACCATGTGCAATCATTTTATTGTACATCGTTTAGGAGGGCCTTACAAATGGTTTTAAGGCCATGTGCAAGGCCTCCTAAACAACCCATGGTTGTAGGAGGGCCTTGCATATGGTTTTAAAACCATGTATGGGGAAATGTTGTAATGTTAGTTCATAACAAAATAAAAAATAATAAAAAAATTATATGTGGGCCATAAATAATATTAAATATTAATAATAAAATATTATATGTAGACCTTAAATAAAAAGATGTGTCTTTTGGTTTGAATCAAATCAATGGATACCTATGAAGACATAATTTGATCCCTCTCGGCGCTTGATAGAGCCTAGGATTTGGATCTACGCTGGTGGTGGAAGATCTTGTAACATGATGTAACGTTCTTGTAACGTGATGTAAAGTTAGTAACATTTGTAACATGTCAGCAAAAAATAATAGTGATAGTGAATATTATGGGGGAAGATCTTGTAACATGATGTAAGGTTAGTAACTTTTGTAACATGATATAACGTTAGTAACTTCACAGAAAGTTATGTCCGCTATAAATAACGTTATAAAAAAATTGTTATAAATTTTGTTTAAATGAAATTATTTTAATTAAATGGATTTGGTAGGTTCGTAAAATTTAAGAAGAAATCCTAAAAGAATGCGTTGTCCATTACTTAAAACAGTCTGAGTTTCGAATCGATTTGATCTCTTTCCAATACCCATCACACGCTGGTCAAGCCGAGACCTGCATCAAATAGGACCAGGTTTGTACTCTTCGTGATACTAAAGCTGTTGTTGAGTGAAGAGGACCAGGTTTGTACTCTGCAACACGTTCAAGGAATAGCAAACTGTTGTTTTATTTTTCTTTGTTCCATTGGTGGCGAGCTGCTTACTATTTAATTAATAGCTACAGAGCTTTCTGGGATTGACCGCATAGCTTTTATCCGATCTCTTAGGTTGCTAGACCAAAGTAGGAAAGCTGTGATGTTTAAAGGAACATCCATAGATGATGGTCGTGTCAAATATTGTGTCAAATGGGTGACTAGGAAGAGGCAAATTACAGTTGTCTTTAATGTTAAGTGCATAGAAGCTGCTTTGGGTTACACAGTTACCTCTATCGAAAAACCTTGCGTAGACCCAATAACATAGAGTATTATGCAGTACTGGTGGGGGAAAACTCTCGAAACTGGATGCAACATCCCCAGAACTGTCTGTGGTTTGATTCTCAGCTAGACCGTTACCCTTAACATCAGCTGGAGCCTTACCTTTAACATCTTCTTCACTGGTGCGGGAGTTGGAGAACTCCATGATATTGCAGATGCCTTCTGTCTTAATTCCGGGTCCAAAGAAGAATTTCTCGTTCTCAGATCTATCTTATGAACAAAGAAAAAGTCCGTTCACTATGGCTTAAGCTTTTAAATATATGGTGCAAAGAAACAATCTGTTCAAAATGGTTTAAATTTCAAATATTATATACTGGAAGCGTTTGTTCAAAATGGTTTAAATTTCTCGTTCTCAAATCTATCTTATGAACAAAGAAGTAATCGGTTCAAAATGGCTTCAAGTTTATAAATATATAGGGCAAAAAAAAATCCCTTCAAAATGGTAAAAATTTCAAATATATAGTGGGTAACGTTCGTTTTTGTAGAGGTTTCTTTACTTTAGCGGGTCGCAAGCATGAAATATTTCTGGGCATTGAATTATAGGATGGGCAACACCTTCGTATCGGCTATTGAGAGGCGGATATATATATATATATATATATATATATATAATTTTCAATTTTCCCTATAATTTTCATGTGTGGTCGTTATATTTTATGTCAATTTTTCATGTATGCCTTCGTTTTAGGCGTAATATTGAATAATTAAATTTAATAAAAATTTATAGTACTTAATAAAATAAATTCTAAATTTTGTAATGTGTTATGATAATATTTTTTAATTTATTTGTTTGTAAATTAAAAAAATGCAATATTTATAAAGTTTTGGTTTTTTGTTTTTATATATTAATTATATAATTGTATTTTTAATCAGCTTAGATTCAAATCTTAGGCTCTATCAAGCGTCGAGAGATCAAATCTTCCCAAATCCAAACCTCTCATCACATATTTCACTAAAAGAGCTATTGAAAGATTACACTGCATTTATTTTAATTTAAATTATCCATATTATAGTGTTTTAACTTTTTTTAAATGCAATTTAATTATTTTTCTACAAAACCTAGCTTAAAGACTTAAAATGAATATATAACTCAAACTTCAAACTTTATTTCCTTTAATGAACAAACATTAAACTTCAAGATCTACAAAGAATTCCACACTATTAAAATTATCAGTTAATGGGTTAATTCAAACTTCATTTCCTTTTAATGACAAACATTAAATTCCAAGATCTACTAAGAATTCCACACTATTAAAGTTGTCAGTTAATGGGTTAATTCTTGATATGATGACTCCTCAAAGTCTAGCAATTTTTTAAACTATGCATTTAATTTAAATTTATGTTCTAACAAAATATTCACTTTATAGTATGCATAATGGCTTTTGCAACACAATAGTTCTTTGTGATTTCCAATTTACAAACTGCACTTTACCATATGAAAAATTAATGGAGTTTAGAATTTCATCAAAACTTTCTACACTTGAAGCAAAAAGCAATTATAAATATTAAAAATTGGATACTAATGGACGACTTTAATGGCGGTCATTTAATTTAAATTTAGACCATAAATTTAAATAAAATGCATAGTTTAAAAAATTGCTAGACTTTGAGTAGTCATCATATCAAGAATTATCAATTAATTTTCTCAGGTATCCAAATCCTAGGTTCTGTCAAGCACGGAGAGGGATCAAACCTTTGGAGGTGCAAACATCTTCTTAAGTATTGCATTCAACTAACAGCTATATGTAATAGCGGTCAAGAATTATTCTTGATAAAATATAATGAAGATAGACATAAAAATAGACATTGCATTTATTTTAATTTAAATTATCCATATTATAGTGTTTTAACTTTTTTAAAATGCAATTTAATTATTTTTCTACAAAACCTAGCTTAAAGACTTAAAATGAATATATAACTCAAACTTCAAACTTCATTTCCTTTTAATGACAAACATTAAACTTCAAGATCTACGAAGAATTTCACACTATAAAAGTTGTCAGTTAATGGGTTAATTCAAACTTCATTTCCTTTTAATGACAAACATTAAACTTCAAGATCTACAAAGAATTCCACAATATTAAAGTTGTCAGGGTTAATTCTTGATATGACCACTACTCAAAGTCTAGCAATTTTTTAAACTATGCATTTAATTTAAATTTATTTTCTAACAAAATATTCACTTTATAGTATGCATAACGGCTTTTGCAACACAATAGTTCTCTTAAATGCAATGTAATCTTTCAATAGCTCATTTAGTGAAATATCTGCTAAGAGGTTTGCATTTGGGGAGATTTGATCCCTCTCGGTGCTTGATAGAGCCTAAGATTTGGATCTACGCTGGTTTAAATAATTTTTGTTGATATAAAGTGTTTTTAATTAATTATTTAAACAATGTTTTATTATGATTAAAGTTATAATATATTTTTAATTAATTAATTATTCCTATAATTAATGTTATAATATTAGATTTTTTTAATTAATTTATTAATTTTTTGTTAATATTATATTTAATGTTATATTCTAAAGTTTTTAGGCTTTTTTACTTAAAAAAAATTAATGGATTTGGGTTGATTTTAACGAACTTTCTAATAATCTAATATAACAAGCACTTAATTTGTTATTGTTAAGTTGAAGTTAAGCTCATAGTTGTATGATTACTTGAGTTAATTTAATAGTTAATAAAAAGTTAATGGAGTTAATATAACAACTCCCAGTTATCTCGACTCCTAGCTTCCAAATGGAGTTCAACTAATCCTTATGCACATTAAGTGCCAAATGGAGTTCTAGTGTCACATGAACTGCACATTACCATGGCATTAAGTGCAACTATCACATGAGTTCAGAGGAATTTATTAGAAGTTTAGATGAGTTTATTAGGAGTTTGGTTGTCATAGGAATTGCAAATTACTTCAACTCTCAAATCTAAAATGTAGTTTGACTAAACCTTTTGCACATTAGCGCTCGACTTCTAGATTCTAGATGGAGTTCCATTGTCACATGGACTACACATTACCATGCCATTAAGTTCATTTATCACATGAGTTATTTTTTATTTTTTATTTATTTTTCTCCAACTACCACAAGGTGCAGTTATTACATGAGTTATTTTTTATTTATTTTTATAATTGTTAATTATGAATTTTGGAGGATGCCCATAGAATCAATCTCGATAGTACACTTTTGTCACTCTTGATGATATATGAAAAAGCATATATTCCTTTGAGCTTAATAAATGGTTGTTTAAAAATTAGGTCTTTGCTTCTTACTCGATTGTTCAAGGATTAAGGTATCTCCATTGATGCACCCAACATGTAGCTACTAATTTTAAGAAATTTTTTATTAAGTAGCTACCATGTAGAGAAACCATTGTCCAATACAAATGGTTAAAAATCATGTTATGCCTCCAAAACTAGCATTCATATAATCTGAAACACCTTACACAATGTTTGTCAATATTGATCAAGCATGTAACAAACAAAATTCAATAGAGTACATAGTTATCAATGGATTTTATACATTGTGATCACTTTAAACTTTACATGTCTTACGTACTTAAATGAAACAAGGTGTAATATATTGGTTCTAGAATTCAATCTATAAAATTGTAATCTTAGTATAATATACTATTTGGAATATATAGCTCTAGCATGGAATAGAAGAAGTATACATGAAACCTCCAACTACAAACTTTAGGGTGATGATAAACACTTAAACATATGGAAACAATCACGTGTAATAAGGAATTAAAAATTATAAAAAATTCTACACTATGATATAATGATGCTATATATTATGCTATCCACGCAAATTAAATGATAATGTTTAGTATTTGGGTGGCCTATATTTTTCTACGTAAGAATCCGAAAAAGCACAACCGTTATTCATCGATTGTTGCAAGCTATATTTTGAAACAAAATAAAACAATCTGTTGCCACAGTTCATGAACATGGATTTGTTGACATAGAAATATCACAAACGCTTCATTGATTCAAAAAACTACCATAAACACTTTCTTGATTCACATAAATATCACAAATGCTTCATTGAGCATTACCTAGTATACCTATATAATGTATAGGGGACATTGAATGCAAACCTAACATTGCTCTCTGTTGGTACAATGACTTCCTCTTGGTCCTACTTTGCTTTCTATACTTAAAGAAAAAGAAGCTAAATATGTTTAATGTATGTATTAACAACATTATTTCCAACTTTTTAAAGCTGATTAATATATATTAATTAGAGAACAAAAAAATATTCCAAGTAAGAGCTAACATTCATATCCAAAGAAAAAAACAACTTCATATTTGACATCGTGAAGGCGCTTAACTCCACCAGTATTTTTATAATCAATGTTTTTCAAGTATTATACTCAAAATATGTGTGAGAGAGGAATCAAAAGACAACAAAATACTCCAAATATGGCTTCAAAAATCGTAACTGTAAATTCAAGAAACTATGACTAAGAACACACTCCAAAGATGCCCACGAAAATTAATTAAAACTTTTCCCTATTGGTCTAAAAATGGGCGAATATAAATAATTTTTTGGCTGATGCACAATCATGGACTCCTTTAAAGACACTTTAGATGCCAC
>LPNX011116308.1:34139-66639 GCA_001517045.1 Pseudotsuga menziesii | reverse complement strand
GGTTTAATTCAATTAGAAGCTCAGACAACTCAACCCTACAAATTTGGACAAGATTGAAGGCTTGCTTTTGTAGTTCCTGTAGCATCGTTGAATGGGATGATTGTGAGTATACAGATACTGTTGGTACATGGGATCGAGTGACGCTTGGCACCAATTTCAACAGGGTTAATGAAATAGACCATTTCGAAGATGATCAAACACATATTTCTACAGACTATGATCACATATCGGATCTCATACAAGCAGGTACATGAGTAGTACCTAAATTAGAAAATTCATTTATGTATTGTTTACTCGACCTATGTAGAATTTAATTTATGTAGAAATTAGAAATGCAAGACCTTATTTAAAAAATGTATTGTTAACTCGACCTATTTCCTTTCACAGGTCAGATATATGCAGTGGTTGCCCCAAAATATAATGAATGGGGTTCTGACTATTGGTTGGCACGTTGCTTAGAGGGGAAACAAACCATTCTCGAACCTATTATAGATGATGAAAATATTGAATTCCCAACTGGCTCGATGGTTATAAAAGGGGAGTACTTGACACTTGCAACACAACAGAAAAGGAAGGGTGGGTATGTGTATCAGGATTAGAGGCCATGAGCTATTGTATACCACTTCACCAACCTAGTAGTTGGTATAAACATCAAGTTGCACACACTTGGTCACAAAAATAGGTCACATGTACGATACTTGCTACCTCATATAGAGCATGAAATATTGATGGACACCATTGGCACCAGAGATGATCCAGATGGCCTACTTGTATGAGTGCATTTTCAAGTGCGTTATTTAACCTTTAAAGTGAATTCTGAAGCACAATTTCAGTTATTTAGCCTTATTTGATTCCCAATGTAATAAACCTGCGATTGATCGATACCATTCACAGAAATAATATTATTCGGAGGATACTGGACACTATAAACACGATCGTACAACCTCGGGTGAGTTATCTATAAATCATGTTTGCACATTTTCATTGGCTTCTCTTTTTTTTCTTATGATGTTACTAATGTCTAGACTTTCATGTGCCTAGGATACAAACACCATCTATGGCACATTGGAGGTGCCAAGAACGGTGTCTTTAGACACCAACAAATAGAATTCGGAAAATAACATGCTCTCGAGTCGTTGAAATTTACATTTCTAGATGTTTTTAGTTTAATATACGTTTAACTACATTTCCAAGTACAAATTGGAAACCAACTAGCCTTTTCATGAAAACCACTTGGACATGTACAAATTGGAAGCCAACTAGGGTTTCATGAACACCACTTTGCATGGGTTGACAAATAATGAGATGGAACTAGGATTTAGTGAGCAATTTACAAGTTAAGAGAGGGAACTAGAAATTGGAAACCAACTAGGGGTGACAAATAATGAGATGGAATTAGGGTTTAGTGAGCAATTTACAAGTTAAGAGAGGGAACTAGGAACACATGGACATGTACAAATTGGAAACTAACTAGGCTTTCATGAAAACCACTTTGCATGCTATCACTAGGGTTGACAAGTTATGGCATGGAACTAGGGTTTAGTGAGCAATTTACAAGTTAAGAGAGGGAACTAAAAACACATGGACATGTACAAATTGGAAACCAACTAGGGTTTCATTAACACCACTTTGCATGGGTTGACAAATAATTATATGGAACTAGGATTTAGTGAGCAATTTATAAGTTAAGAGAGGGAACTAGAAATTGGAAACCAACTAGGGTTGACAATAAATGAGATGGAACTAAGGTTTAGTGAGCAATTTACAAGTTAAGAGTGGGAACTAGGAACACGTGGACATGTACAAATTGGAAACCAACTAGGCTTTCATGAACACCACTTTGCATGCTATCACTAGGGGTGACAAGTTATGACATGGAACTAGGGTTTAGTGAGCAATTTACAAGTTATGAGGCGAAACTAGAAACACATGGACATGTACAAATTGGAAACCAACTAGGCTTTCATGGACACCACTTTGCATGGGTTGACAAATAATGAGATGGAACTAGGGTTTAGTGAGCAATTTACAAGTTAAGAGAGGGAACTAGAAATTGGAAACAAACTAGGGTTGACCAATAATGAGATGGAACTAGGGTTTAGTGAGCAATTTACCAGTTAAGAGAGGGAACTAGGAACAAATGGAAATGTACAAATTGGAAACCAACTAGGATTTCATGAACACCACTTTGTATGCTATCACTAGGGTTGACAAGTTATGACATGGAACTAGGGTTTAGTGAGCAATTTACAAGTTAAGAGAGGGAACTAGAAACACATGGACATGTACAAATTGGAAACCAACTAGGGTTTAGTGAGCAATTTACAAGTTAAGAGAGGGAACTAGAAACACATGGACATGTACAAATTGGAAACCAACTAGGGTTTCAGGAACACCACTTTGCATGGGTTGAAAAATAATGAGATGGAACTAGGGTTTAGTGAGCAATTTACAAGTTAAGAGAGTGAACTAGAAATTGGAAACCAACTAGGGTTGACAAATAATGAGATGGAACTAGGGTTTAATGAGCAATTTACAAGTTAAGAGAGGGAACTAGAAACACATGGACATGTACAAATTGGAAACCAACTAGGATTTCATGAACACCAATTTGCATGCTATCACTAGGGTTCAGTGACCTCTTTACAAGTTAAGAGATGGAACTAGGGTTTAGTGACCTCTTTACAAGTTAAGAGACAGAACTAAAAACACATGGACATGTACAAATTGGAAACCAACTAGGGTTTCATGAACACCACTTTGCATGCTATCACTAGGGTTGACAAGTTATGACATGGAACTAGGGTTTAGCGACCAATTTACAAGTTAAGAGAGGGAACTAGAAACACATGGACATGTACAAATTGGAAACCAACTAGGGTTTCAGGAACACCACTTTGCATGGGTTGAAAAATAATGAGATGGAACTAGGGTTTAGTGAGCAATTTACAAGTTAAGAGAGTGAACTAGAAATTGGAAACCAACTAGGGTTGACAAATAATGAGATGGAACTAGGGTTTAATGAGCAATTTACAAGTTAAGAGAGGGAACTAGAAACACATGGACATGTACAAATTGGAAACCAACTAGGATTTCATGAACACCAATTTGCATGCTATCACTAGGGTTCAGTGACCTCTTTACAAGTTAAGAGATGGAACTAGGGTTTAGTGACCTCTTTACAAGTTAAGAGACAGAACTAAAAACACATGGACATGTACAAATTGGAAACCAACTAGGGTTTCATGAACACCACTTTGCATGCTATCACTAGGGTTGACAAGTTATGACATGGAACTAGGGTTTAGCGACCAATTTACAAGTTAAGAGAGGGAACTAGAAACACATGGACATGTACAAATTGGAAACCAACTAGGGTTTCATGAACACCACTTTGCATGGGTTGACAAATAATGAGATGGAACTAGGGTTTAGTGAGCTCTTTACAATTTATGAGACGGAACTAGAAACACATGGACATGTACAAATTGGAAACCAGCTAGGCTTTCATGAACACCAATTTGCATGCTATCACTAGGGTTGACAAGTTATGACATGGAACTAGGGTTTAGTGAGCAATTCACAAGTTATGAGACAGAACTAGAAAAGAATGGACATGTAAAAATTGGAAACCAACTAGGCTTTCATGAACACCAATTTGCATGCTATCACTAAGGTTGACAAGTTATGACATGGAACTAGGGTTTAGTGACCTCTTTACAAGTTAAGAGACAGAACAAAAAACACATGGACATTTACAAATTGGAAACCAACTAGGGTTTCATGAACACCACTTTGCATGCTATCACTAGGGTTGACAAGTTATGACATGGAACTATGGTTTAGTGACCTCTTTACAAGTTATGAGATGGAACTAGAAACACATGGATGTATGTGTACATATTGAAAACCAACTAGGGTTTGTAGGGTATGATGTTAGTATTGTAAGGTATGGTATAGTATATTACAATGGTATGGTATGTTGGTATGGTATGATGTTAGTATGTTATGTTATGGTATGTTATTGTATGTTAGTATGGTATGATGTTAGTATCATAGGGTATTGTAAGGTATGTTATTGTATGTTAGTATGGTATGATGTTAGTATCATAGGGTATTGTAGGGTATGATATGGTATATTACACATGCACGCATGACTTAGTGTTATGATGTTAGTGTATATGTAATTTAGGTAGTGTATGGTATGGTTATGATGTTAAAAAGTTGATAAGTCATAAATTCTTCCTTTAAGTATTGGAAATTCATAAGTTAGCACACATGTGAACCACACATATTATTATAGCACATAGGTGAACCACACATATCATGTTCCAATATCAAGTCAACCATATATGTATAAATTTGAACCTTGCTTTATATTATATATGTATAGAAATAATGTTACAAAAATTGGCATGCCACATGGCCATAATACAAAATAGTGGATCAAAATGTACATTTGTGTGTATAAAAACAAAAAGTTACATCTATCTATCCCCTCTATACATTTATTCTAGTTATCCCCCCTTTTGCTGCCACTTCCAATGTCTTCGGAGAAGTCTAGCTTTCTTTTCCGACTGCTCACTGGTGATCCCCATCGCTGAATAAGAGGGATAGGTCACATCAGTGGAGACTGTAGAAAAACCAAATTTTGTAAGTTAGTTTACCAACCTATAAAAATTCTATGTACATTTGTTCAAATTCCAAAACCAATATAACATTTTTAATTACTGTACGTGAGTAAGTAATGGTGAGTCATGGTGCCTCACTAGTAATGACCCTGATTGGGTGCTCTTCAAGCACCACTTTCTAACTATTGAGTTGCATAATAAAATATATATGCCAATGTCAACAAATATACATGTACATTGGGGGGAAGAGGTGGGTCACCGATTTGGGTCTCTTCAAGCACCAAGTCAGAGAAAGCAATACACAAACGTACAAAGAAAGCGATACATAAACGTACCTACTGGCTTGTTAAAGGTGGGTCGCCGATTTGGTGCTCTTCAAGCACCAGTGCCTCACTAGAATCCTGCATAAAGTAACATATATGTCAATTTCAGATAATAAAAAGAATCATAAACATATATACTACATGGACGGAAAATGATGTTTCCAAAGAAAGCGAAACATACATGTACCTGGCGGGGGGGAGAGGTGGGTCGAAAACAACCTCGACCCACCATTGTCTCAATATATTCCTGCATAAAGTAACATATGTCAAAGCGATAAATAAACCTACAAAAACGTACAAAGAGAAAGCACCAAATTAGGGAAAGCAATACATAAACGTACAAAGAAAGCGATACATAAACTTACCTGTTGCCTTATCAGAGGTGGGTCGACAACAATCTCACTTTGGTACTCTTAAAGCACCACTGTCTCAATAGATTCTTGCATAAAGTAACATATATGTCAATGTCATATAATACAAAGAAAAAGAGACATGTCAATAGGGGAAATAAGGAAAAAGATATTTGCATGTACAAAAAGAAATATAATCAAGAGTTGCAATGTATAAATATACCTAGGGGACGTGAGGAGGTGTGTAACTAGTGGATCGATTAACTAGCAATGAGAAAAAAGGAATTCTACTTGTACTAGCGAAGAAGATCGCTTTTTGGACATATTCATCAAACTCATGGTCATATTCATCAAACTCACAATTAAAAGAAAGCGATACATAAACATACCTACTGGCTCATCATAGGTGGGTCATCAATCTAGTGCTCTTCAAGCACCGGTGCCTCAATAGAAGCCTGAATAAAATAACATATGTCAAATTCAGATAATAAAAATAATCATAGACATATATACTACATGGACGTAAAATGATATTTTCAAAGAAAGCGAAACACACATGTACCTAGCGGGGGGGGAGAGGTGGGTCGGAAACAACCTCGCTTTGGTGCTCTTCAAGCACCAATGAATCAATGGATGCCTGCATAATGTAACATATTTCAATGTTAGATAATACAAAGAAAATGAGACATATACATGATGGATGAAAAATGATTTTCTAAAGAAAGAGAAACACAATTAAAAGCATATTTAAAATAATACCTATGTCTCGGAATCTACCTCTGCATGAGAGGGACTAGGATGGGATTCAATGTACTCATTCTGATCACCCTGCATAAAACATGTTGGATCAAAATTAGGATGTATTGAATGTTACAATCTCTACTATAAATATGTAAATAAAGTTGACAAATTAACAAGTATATTTCTTATCACTAATGGTGAAGAACCAAACCCATATGCAATATTGATAGCAGCGTCAATGTTCTCAACATTGATCGGCGGACTATGCGACTTTGGTGTGCCATGGGACACCAGCTGTATATTTGTTCACATAATTTGTTAGATAATTAAATAGAAATAAATTGCGAACTAATTGAAAATTGTGATATGAAACAAAATATAATATGAAAAAATGAGTTTTACTTACAAATAGAAGTAATCCATCGTCTCGGAAGTCTGAAGCAGGGCCATAGCATATGCCTCCACACGATGTGCAAGGGTGTGGAGTAACATTATCCTCTAAATGCTCTGCGTCTCCTATGTGATTTGTAGATGGATCCTTACTGTGCGATGGGTCGGCCTTAGAAGTGCTAACCCCTTGGCCTACATTGCCTTGGACATCAGTCCCATGCTAAAGCAATGTATCTGCCAAGTCAAATAAGACCTCCTGTGTATCCTCAATCACAGTACTGGCAGAAGGATATAGCCGAGGGGGTTTTGGTGTGTGTGGAGGGCATGGCACATAGTTAGGATCCGTCTTGGCCGCTTCCCTATCTTGGGGCATCCCATGACCAACACCCTAGAAGCCTAAGATATTGAAATAGTTAACATGTTTCCCTAGGATGAATTTTGCATACAAATTCCTAAGGAAATAAAATGGGATGTTTCTATTCCCGTGAGGGTTTTCATCGAAGACCATATACCAACGATCCATACAATTGGCCTTTATATTTGGTTCCATGCACCAGTTTATGGAAATGCGTGCTCGACTGGTGGGTGGAATCAATCCGGTGCTAGGGTCCCGTAATAATGAAAATAATTGGTCTTTTGTAATCTTTAGGTCTTTGATGTCTTTATAGCTCAAACCATCGGAGTAGTATTTCCTCTTGGATTCTCTGTATGAGCTAATGTTGTACATAGCTCCTTGGGCATTGGCAATTGTGTTTGTTATTGTGTCCAATGCATCAGCTAAATATTGTCTCAGATGATCCCTTCCTCTAATAGATGAGTTAAGGCGCCTCAATGATGCCAAACACACCAGAATCTGTGAGTTTCGATCTTCTTCCCCCTCTGGGTTTAGGTTTGGGTTCATGTTTGGGTTAGGTTCTGGGTTATTAGTGGGTTCGTTTTCCACATTATCTTGCTCATTTCTATTATATGTTCAGATGTAAACAAAAAAATACAAATTGTTTTAGTTTATCATTCTTTGATTTAATTCAATTTTTTTTATTAAATTTGTTTTAAACAATTATAAAAACTATGAAATTAACAAAAACAATAAAGAATTGAAAACAATTTGTAAGGGATATGAGTAGTTACCTGCCATTGGAGCTAAGCCACCTCCAAATCGACCTCCGAATGGTGAAACACAAATCACTTGTGCGGTTTATCACCTATGCGGTTTATCTCCTGTGCGTTTTATCGCTCTCCCGAAACGTCCCTGTGCAAATGATAAATGAGGCCCACAAACTCTATTTTGTTTTTTTTTTGTTTTCCATATCACATATGCGATATTTAACTTTTACATAACACATATGCGATGCGATATATCGCATATGCAATACTTCCTTACTAACCTTAGCCTTGTGTTTGGGCTCAGGTTATTCCGAATGTACCATCAATAACGCATATGCATTCTTGATTTACACTTCGGAAGTGCATTTCCGATTTCTTAAGTGGCACTAAAATGTGGAACCAACCTCGTGCAAGCGCCTTGTTTTGATGTTAGGTTTGAATAATGGGTATCCAAAAGATATGAAACCTTGTTGAGGTAGGCTATCCACGACATATTTATATAATAAAAATATTAGCGACATTAGGAATTTATTAGGAGTTTGGAGGAGTTTATTAGGATTTCGAGCGATTTTGTTAGGACTTCAACTCTTACATGACTACACATTAGCTAGACTCCTAGATGCCAAATGTAGTTGGACTAAGCCTTAAGTGATTAGATTTGAAGTTAAGATAATAGTTGTAAATCATTGGAGTTAAGCTAATAGTTGTATCTAATAGTAAAGCTAATAGATATCCAATATAATTGTGATTAGAGTTGAAGTTAAGCTAATAGTTTTAGAATAATTGGAGTTAAGCTAATAGTTGTATCTAATAGTTATCCAATATAACAGTGATTAGAGTTGAAGTTAAGCTAATAGTTCTAGAATCATTGGCGTTAAGCATTGGATTATATGTATTATTCATAGTAACATTTGTTTTTGTTTACATTTTATCTTATAACTATTATCTAATAATAAGAACTAGTAACAATATATTCTAGTAAGAGTTACTAGCAAGCCACCTTTGTTTTTTAAAACAATCATTTACACAATTTATCTGTTGAATAATCCTTTGGGATTACATTGTAAATAATATTTCAGTTATTAGTTAGTAAATTCTAGTTAATAATCTCATTATCTAACTGCAGATAATGGTTTTGATTTCCTTTATATCTAACACTCATCTACGTAATAAGATATTGATTTGTTGAGGTTCTTCATGGCCCGTCTCAGTGGTTTCAGAGAAAACGCTACAAAGATTTGGTGAGAAAGACTTGGTGAGAGAGGAGGAGCCCGTGAAGGAGGAGCCAGCAAAGGAGTTATCACCAAGAAAGGAGAGCTGCTTAGTAAATATTGTGGAAGAAAGACAAAGACTACACATAAAGGGGAGACTGCACGTAAATTGTTTCAGTAATTGTTTTGAAGAATTATTTTCTTTTTTAAAAAGAAAAAAAAAAGATAGCCGCCATTTATATTTTTATGCAATGGTTTCTTTAATTAATGATCAAGTCTTTGGGGAGTTCTTTTCAGAAAATAAAAGTTTTTAAACAACCATTTATATTTGAGTGCAATATTTTTTAAATTGAATTATTAAACCTTTCGGGAAATCCTTTTAGAAGATAAAAATATTTTGAAGAACATTGGCTAAGAGGAAAATATTATATCGGACTGTATTTTGTACACAAAAATTTACTACACAGTAAATTTCAATGAATTCTTTAATTTCAATTGTTGGAGTTATTTTATCTGGAAAAGAAAATTATCAAGAATGGTTTGGTAAAGTTAAAAGTGCCCTTATTTTTAATGATATGTGGGATGGAATTTGTGAAAATGAGAATTTAGAAGACAAGAAAGATGGAGAAGCAATATATGAAGTGGATAAAAGTGCACCAGTACCACCTACTAATGCCAAAGAATTAACATTATGGAAAAGCAAGGACAAAGAGGCTTATGCCTTGATTATTTCCTCTGTAAGTGAAGAAATAAGTAGACATTTAGTTTCTAGCAAAAGTGCTTGGGAAGCATTAAAGAAACTAAAAGATTTGTATGATTCACATTCAGAGCTTGAAATCATACAACTGTTGATGAAATTATTTAACTTAGAATTAAAAGATAATGATCCTATGAAACTTGCTTATGAAATTAGAGCCATTTTCCATGATATTGATGCAACTGGTGTAAAAGTTGAAATTCAACTTACTGCATTGATTAAAGCTCTTTATCCTACCTATACTCATTATTTAGAATCACTTCAAGCTAGTGGCCAAATGAAAGCTATGACCTTTGAAACACTTGTTGAGAAAATTGCAGAAAGAGAGAAAACATTTGGGAAGAAGGAGTCTAAAACCTAATGAAGAAACTTTGTGTCTTGCATAGAAAGGACACAAATCAAAAGAATAATTTGCAAAGGATGGAAATAGAAGTAGAGGTTGAGGTAGAGGACAAAGAGCACAGTACAGAGGAAGGGGGGGAAGATTTAATCAAGGAGAGAAACAATGTTATAGATGTGGAAAAACTGGTCATACTACCAATTATTGTAGAATTTCTTGGGAGAAAATTGTTAATAGGAAAGAGCAAGTACAAGATACAGGAAATAATAAAGGTAACCCTCTTGAATCTACACATTATGTTGTTGCACATTGTAATCTAGGAATTGAAGAAGCTTTTAGTACTTCGTTTTCATGGAATGGCATTTGGTTATTAGATACTAGAGCCACATGTCATATGACATTTAGAAAAGAATTCTTTGAAACTTGTAGTGATCAAATGGATGGGGTAGTACATTTGGAAGATAAGTCTCAGTTAAAACCTTCAGGAATTGGTTATGTTAGATTGAACTTATCAGGACTTGCTGATTATATACTTTCCTATGTTTTGTATGTTCCACAATTGAAGAGAAATCTAATATCTCTTGTGAAAATTAGACAAAAAAATCACTCAATACATATGTTTGATGGTATCATTGAAATTAGAAGAGCTTATGATAATGTGACTGTAATGAATGGAGTGGAAGATAACAAACTTTTAGAGTTGAATGATTCATCATCCAATTCACGGAATTCTGCAAATTTGGTTCCGCATAATAGTAATTTATCTTCCAGCTTATTGTGGCATGCTAGATTTGGTCATATTAATTATGATAGTCTCAGGATTATGAAACAGAAAGGAGTTCAAGGGATTCCTACTATTTCAAGACAACTTTCCCCATGTGATGCTTGTATCTTAGGCGAGCATAGTAAACAACCTTTTAATGATTCTATGTTTCGAGCTTCAAGAAAGCTTGGTCTTATTCACTTAGATTTATATGGGCCCATGCCTATTCCATCATCAAATGGTAACAAATATATCATGACTTGCATTGATGAATTTACGAGGATGTGTTGGGTTTATTTATTTAAAGCAAAATCTCAAGCCTTTGACACATTCAGAAATTTTCACTTATGGATTAAAAATGAAGCTCAACTTAATATTGGAACCCTTCGAACTGATAACGATGGTGAATATACATCTCAATATTTTGAAAAATATTTGCAGGAGAATGGTATTAAACATCAAAAAACGGTTCCTTATAATCCACAGCAAAATGGTGTGGCAAAACGTACGAATAGGACATTGTTGAATATGGTAAGATCAATGATGTTTTTTAAGAATGTCAAGCTAATGTTTTGGGGAGAAGCAGTTCTTTGTGTTGTCTACATTAAGAATAGATGTCCTTCTACTGCACTACAAAACAAAACACCTTATGAAATGTGGCATGATCATCTTCCAGCTGTTAAGCATTTTAGAATTTTCAGTTCCACATGTTATGATTTGATTCCTGAGAAACAAAGGCATAAATTGGGAGCAAGAAGTTGAAAGTGTATTTTTTTGGGATAGTCTAATACTTCTAAAGAATATAGGTTGTATGATGAAGATAACAGGAAGTTTATTGCTTCTAGAGATGTTATATTTCTTGAATTTGAGAAATATGCACTCATTATTAATAAACAACTTGCTGAGCTTGATAGATTTCATTCTAAAAAAATCTATCATGAAATGGATAATGAACTTCCAAATATTGAAGGGAGGATTCCTGTTCTAAGTCAAATTTTGGAATTTCCTTCCATAGCAACAAGTTCTTCTAATGCACAAGTTGATGATTCTAATTCACAATTTGATGAAATAGAAGATGAGACGGTTGATGATATTGTTAATGGAATGGATAAATTAAGTATCATAGATAATGCAAAACCTTCTCTTAAAGAAGAAACAGAGCAAACACCACAACAAGAAGTTTGTAGATCGATATGAACTAAGACATTTCCAAAAAGGTATGATGATTTTCTAACATTAGATTGTGAATTAAAATTTCATGCGTTTGATGAACCTTCATCTTTTCAAGAAGAAGTAAATAGTGATGTATGGAAAAGTGCAATGCAAAGAGAGTATGATGCTGTCATAAAAAATGGAACTTGGAGGTTGGTGAAACCTCCAATTGGAACCAAATCGATTGGATGGAAGTGGATATATAAGAATAAGTATAAAGCAGATGGGTCACTTGAAAAACACAAAGCGAGACTTGTAGCAAAAGGGTATGCACAGAAAGAAGGTGTTGATTACACAGAAACATTTTCTCCTACAGCTAAATGGCACACCATTCGAACTTTGTTTTCATTAGCAGCACAAAAAGGACGGAAAATACATCATATGGATGTTAAAACCGCCTTTTTGAATGGAGACTTGAAAGAAGATGTCTATATGGATCAGCCTAAATTCTTTGCTATCAAAGGTCAAGAACAGAAGGTATGCAAATTAGTCAAATCTTTATATGTTTTGAAGTAAGCACCCTGAGATTGGTATGAAAAGTTAATTGAAT
The DNA here is from genome assembly GCA_001517045.1 of Pseudotsuga menziesii. NCBI lineage: Eukaryota > Viridiplantae > Streptophyta > Pinopsida > Pinales > Pinaceae > Pseudotsuga > Pseudotsuga menziesii. The sequence continues at coordinate 54,267 of LPNX011116308.1, read as the reverse complement.
ATCTTCTCAAATTGAATTATAAGCACTTCAATCTAGATGATGCAACTATATTTGTCAAGAAAGTTGGAAGATCGGTTGTATATCTATTTGTCTATGTGGGTGATTTGCTTATCATAGGAAATAATGATGATTATATAGTATCTATCAAAAGAGAGTTGAAAAATGTTTTTTATATGACAGATTTGGGATTATTACATTATTATTTAGGAATTGAAATAGATCAAAAACCAAAGCACATTTTCATTTCTCAGAAAAAATATGTTGGAGAGTTATTAAACAAATTTGGTATGCAAGATTGTAATCCTGTTTCAACACCAATGGAGCAGAATCTAAAGCTCACTTCAAATGAAGGTAGCACATTTGAAGATCCAACAAAGTACATGCAACTTGTTGGAAGTTTAATTTATCTTACTACTACTTATCGTGACGTAACTTTTGCTGTAGGAATACTTTCCAAGTTTATGCATCATCCCTGTGAAGGTCATTGGAATGCAGCAAAGCGAGTGCTCAAATATTTAAAAGGAACTCAATCTTATGGCATCAAATATTCTAAAGTTTCAGACTTTCATCTCACTGGCTATTTAGATTCTGATTTTGATGGAGATAAATAGCATGGGGTCTCTACTTTAGGTTATTTGATGAACCTTGGATCAACAGCTATCACATGGAGATCATGAAAGAAATATGTTCCTGCTAATTCTACAACTGAAGCCGAATATGTTGCAGCATCTCAAGCCACAAAATAAATCATTTGGCTTCGTACAATACTTGAAGACTTGTAGGAGAAACAAGTGAATTCAACGCCTCTCTTTGTTGACAACAATTTTGCAATTCAATTGGCCAAGAATCCAAAATTCCATGGTCGAACAAAACATATCAACACCAAATATCACTTGATTCGACATCATGTTGAGGCCAAAACCATTCATCTGAGACATTGTCCTACTTCAGAGGAAATTGCAGATATCTTTACTAAAGAATTGGGCCATGAAAAGTTTGAAAAATTTAGAATGCAACTTGGCATGTCAGATGTCCCTTCGAATTAAGGGAAGAATGTTGAATAATCCTTCGTGATTACATTGTAAATAATTTTTCAGTTATTAGTTAGTAAATTCTAGTTAATAATCTCGTTATCTAACTGTAGATAATGGTTTTGATTTCCTTTATCTGTAACACTCATCTACGTAATAAGATATTGATTTGTTGAGGTTCTTCATGGCCTATGTCATTATCCACTCCCTTTATTTATTTATTTTTTAATTATTATAGGTAGGAACAGAGATCATTTACAGATATTTTAGCCATGTTATTCTATTTCGAAGGTCTTCCAAGTAATGAGTATGTTCGTGCACGCATCCTTAATTTATTTCTTTATTTACAATATTTTCTTATTATTGACAATAATGTTTATTTTGGCATGTTTTCAGGTATTCCCACCAACTACCCTTATGTGGCAGTTGAAAAAGCATTATGTGGAATCAAGGTTTCTAAGCAGACCTTCATTTCACTATAAAAATGTTTTCGTCCTCCTCTCGGTACAGTTGGTTGGATTTTGGCCAAGTAAGTTCTGATTTTGTTAGGGCCATGTGACCAAGAATGCAAGTTTTCTAGCATTTGTATGTTAACATGGTTCCTTAATAGTCAAATTTATTCTAGATGAACCCTACTAGGGCTTGTACAGTTTGTCATAAGGTTATAGTCTTGTTTTATTTCGCAAGCAACTACTATTGGGCTAATAATGCTATACATATAATATATTGATTACTAGTTATATAATCTATAATGTCAAAGCTTTCTATTAATACAATATTCTATGTTTAGATAGTCTATTCGTAATGGCATGGTATGTAGCCCTAATAACCTGACCTTTCGGATTGTTTCAGGTCATTATACATATATTTGGTAATCATGAAAATTGACCACCACTTAGGATTGCAAATAATGATCAGAATTTATTAAATTCACTGTTGTTGCACCTGTTGCAATTATTAGCATGTAGCCAATTGCATGTCATCCACTATTTTAAATACATCAACATATACTTGCCAATAGTAAAACTATACAATCCTAGCCAATCCAAAACCTAAATGGTGGTCCATATTCGTGGATGATACCTTCTTAATATGGGCCCATGGGAATGAAGAATTAGACAAATTCGTTGATCATTTGAATATGCAAACTGATTCTATCAAATCCAAAAAAGAGTTTGAAGAGAACAATGTGCTTCCTTTTCTATATACACTAGTCATCAGGAAACAAGATGGAGGCATATCCCACAAGGTTTATAGGAATAAAACCCACACAAAACAATACCTTCACGCCCTCTCACACCATCACCCAAGCCAGAAGTTGGGGTTTCTTAACACCCTTTTCACTAGAGCCCTAAGGATCTCTCATAATGATCACCTAGAATATGAGCAATGGTTATAACCTAACTAAAATCAACAAATCCCTTGAAAGAGCCACAAAAACCCAGGAAAACAGACCTAAGGCTTCTTCTAAAGAGAAGAAAGTTGGGGATCATAAGGCATTCCTCCCTCACATTCAAGGGACTACAGACAAAATTTCCAAACACCTAAAAAAGAAGAATATTGACTCAGTGTTTTCCCCACCTAACAACATTAGGAAGTTACTTAGGTCTGTAAAATATCCTGTTGACCCAAGTCTTAAAAAGGGTGTTTACCTCATTCCTTGTGAATGTGGGAAAGCCTACATTGGCAAAACAGGACGGTCCATCCGAACTAGGGTTAAAGAACACTGTGCAGATATCCGTCTCAATAGAACCCACAAGTCAGCCTTAGCGGAACACTCGCATAACACAAAACACCCTATTAAAATCGAGGATATGCAGGTGTTAGCACAAGTCGACAACTGGTTAAAGAGGAGAATTAGAGAGGCTATTGAGATAGTAAAAAACCCTAAACGCTTAAATAAAGATGATGACTTTTCCATTAGTCTATCATGGTTTCCCAACCTAACCAAGCTAAATAAGAATTAAAACCTATTTTTAAACGTAAAATTATAATTATAATTAATTTTTTCCCTAATTTTACCCTAAAATTTTACCTTGAAAATTTTACCCTAAAAATTTTACCCTAATTAAATTAAAAAACCTAATAATTGAACTTTTATAAAATTTTAATTAAATTTCCCTTAATAAAATAAATTAAATTAAATTTTTTTACATTTTTTTAATAAATTTCCTTAATAAAATAATTTTAAAGAATTAAAATATTTTATTAAAACTAAACATAAAATGATTAAATTAAATTAATTAAACTTAAATTAAATCAAAGGTTTACATTGTTTATACATTAATTTATAAAGCCTATAATAACAAATGTTTTAAATTTTAAAATTTTAATTAAAAAATTTTAATACAATTTTTTAATACAATTTTTTTTAATAAGTTTATTAACCCAAAAGTTTAAATAAGTTTATTCACCCTAAAAATTAATTAGGATTATAAAAAAACAAAAAACAATAAATTAACCCTAATTTTACCTTGGATAAGACAAACCTTGTCGACCATCTCAAGCGAAAGTGACGATTCCTATATTAATACACCATTGAAAGAGGAACAATCTCCAGGCATCGCTTTGTCCTGAAGATGAACCATGCTTGGTTCGAAACGTCGACAATAAATCTTCTCACCGCATATTCTCCATTAGATGCCATGAATCCTCATTGCGGAATCTCAGCTAACCTTATTTCTTATCGGTACGGAGCGGAAACCCTAAGAGAATTGAGACACCTCGAAAAAATTCAGATTGATAAATGCAAAAAGATTGTCCATCTTTCATTTCTGAAACAATGCAGAGTGAGGAACGTTATTCCCACTTTCGCTAAAATCTCCCTTCCCCTAAAAAACAATCATAACAATCTGCTATTTTAGAAGATGAGTCTCATGTTGGTACATGATCAGATTAAGAGTCTTAGATGTGCCTTGGACAAACTGGATCACCAGCTCCTGCTATTACATACCCAACTAGCAAATTCTATAGATAAACTCACTTGGGATTACTGGGATCGTTTGTTCTAGGAGAAGGGTTGATGTGATTTCCAAGAAATTAAGGGCCAAACATGATTCAAAACTATTTAAACTTGAACAGCAAACTAGTTTAGATAGTAACAACTCACACAACCTGGAAGAGAACTTTACCCTTGAACCAAATCATATGATGGCTCTCAATACAGTGCCCTACGCAACACCCAATGCATATTATGTTGACTCCAATATAGCAAGGGCTGATAGCTTGTCCAAAAGATCCGATAGCGAAAATAACCTACAGAACTTGCTAGAGAGTAGCCACGTTCTGACAAATTCCAGGAAGCACAAAGAAATGGTCTCCAGCGCTGCACACAATGCACTTTTCAACTCCAACACAATGTGTATTAATTATGAATACTCCAAGGCAGCGATGGTGGATTGTGACTTTAGAAAAATGAATGAGTTGAGATCTGACAGTGATTTTATAAAGAGAAGCCACGTTTCAATAGATGCCGGAAAGCTTAAAGATTTGGATTCCAGCGTTGTACCCAATATATCCAATATATCCAACACAGAGTGGGTAGACTCTAGCACTGCACACAATACCGTTTTTGACTCCAATACAACGTGTATTAATTATGAAGACTCCGAGGTAGCAATGGTTGATGGTGACTTCAGAAAAATGAATGAGTTGAGATATGAAAACGATTTTCTAAAGAGAAGCCACATTTCAATAGAAGCCGAAAATCTTAAAGACTTGGATTCCAGCGCTGCACCCAATATATCCAACATAGCATGGGTAAACACAGCAGATGAAAATTCAGACACGTCGATTTGTGAGGCCAATGCATCAAATTATGAAGAAAACAAAGATGAACACTCCAAAAAGCATAGAACATTGCCTTCCAACGCGGTTTCTAGCACAACACGAAAATTAAACTTCAACGCAACTATCGTAGAAAGCTTATCTTCCAGTGTAGCGAAGGGTGAGGTTAACGTAGAGCGCAACATGAGCATTGTTGGTAGCGTTCCATCCAACATTGTGAAGGGCATGAGGCTGATCTCCAGCAGAGTTTCAAACATAACAAATGTTGATAACAAATCCTTCTTGATCCACTATCCAAGTAATGAGCGCAACTTAGCCAGTATTGAGATTACCAATCCAAATACCAACACACAAAGGAATGGATTGGATTGTGAGGGAACATGCAACACTGCCATTATAAACAACAATATACACACACAGGAACAGAGATTCAGTACCCCTAGACACCAAGACCAAGTTGATGATCACATTAACGTACTAAACAAGGACGTTTTCCATCATAATAAAAATATGGGGAACAACAACCTCAAAATTGAAGGAAAAAACAACCACAATATTGAAGGCAACATTAACCAAAAAAGGGGAAACAACAAATACAAAATTGAAGACAACATTAACCATAAATTTGCAACCAAGGATCCCAATAGACTAGTCATCAACCTCTCTACCTTTCAACCAAACATGCCGGCCAGAAGACTTCTTGAGAAAGGTCTTAATTTTTCCATTGCTCCGAAAAAGATTCTGGTTGAAGACATCATTTGTAGCATTGAAGATAGCATTAGGCACCTTCCAGAAAATGAATCCGAAGAGGTATGACAAGATTGTGATGTTACCCTAAGAAGAGAAAAACCACCCAGACCCAACATTTCCAGGGAAGAAAGCAAAGACCTCAGAGAACTCAAAAAGAGTGACCATATTGTGATATTGAAGGCGGATAAAGGAGGAGCTACGGTGATTCTCAACAAATAAGACTACATTTCCAAAATGAAATCTCACTTGGATTCTAGTGGTTGTTACAAGAAACTTAACAAGAACCCCTTGAATCGGATCATAAAAGGAGTTAATGAATCCATAAAAAAAACTTCCCTAGATGAGGAGATCAAGAAAAAACTCATTGTCTCTGATCCCTTGGTTCCAAGAATATATGGGCTTCCCAAAATCCACAAGACTGGGGTCCCCCTCTGACCCATTGTAGACACCATAGGCTCACCAACCTATAGGCTCACAAAATTCCTTGCACAAAAACTAAAACCCTTAGTAGGAAACACAAGCTCCTTCATTAAATATTCCTTTTACTTTATTGAGAAAATAAAACACAGACATATGGAAGAGGATGAGATTTTATTAAGCTTGGATGTAGTTTCTCTCTTCACCATGATCCCCGTCAAAGAAGCCATCAGTGTTATAGAATATCTTACCGATCCCGAAACCTCGCAACTCATAGGCATATGTCTCAATTCCACATTTTTTAGTTTTATGGGTGAACTTTATGAACAAACCTGTGGAGTGGCGATGGGTTCCCCCCTCTCTCCCATTATAGCTAACCTTTTCATGGAAAACTTTGAGCAAAAAGGCTTGAATACTGCCAATCCAAAACCTGAATGGTGGTCCATATTTGTGGATGATACCTTCTTAATATGGGCCCATGGGAATGAAGAATTAGACAAATTCGTTGATCATTTGAATAGCCAAACTGATTCTATCAAATTCACAAAAGAGTTTGAAGAGAACAATGCGCTTCCTTTTCTGGATACACTAGTCATCAGGAAACAAGATGGAGGCATAGCCCATAAGGTTTATAGGAAGAAAACCCACACAGAACAATACCTTCACGCCCTCTCACACCATCACCCAAACCAGAATTTGGGGGTTCTTAACACCCTTTTCACTAGAGCCCTAAGGATCTCTGATAATGATCACCTAGAGTTTGAGCAAGAACACCTGCGCAATGTTTTTCTGAGCAATGGTTATAACCTAACTCAAATCAACAAAGCCCTTGAAAGAGCCACAAAAACCCAGGAAAAAAGACCTAATGCTTCTTCTAAATAGAAGAAAGTTGGAGATCATAAGGCATTCCTCCCTTACATTCAAGGGACTACAGACAAAATTGCCAAACACCTGAAAAAGAAGAATATTGACTCAGTGTTTTCCCCACCTAACAAAATTAGGAAGTTACTTAGGTCTGTAAAAGATCCTGTTGACCCAAGTCTTAAAAAGGGGGTTTACCTCATTCCTTGTGAATGTGGGAAAGCCCACATTGGCGAAACAGGACAGTCCATCTGAACTAGGGTTAAAGAACATTGTGCAGATATCTGTCTCAATAGAACCCACAAGTCAGCCTTAGCGGAACACTCACATAACACAAAACACCCTATTAAAATCGAGGATATGCAGGTGTTAGCACAAGTCGACAACTTGTCAAAGAGGTGAACTAGAGAGGCTATTGAGATAGTAAAAAACCCTAAATGCTTAAATAGAGATGATGACCTGTCCATTAGGCGATCATGGTTGCCCAGCCTAACCAAGCTAAATAAGAATTAAAACCTATTTTTAAACTTAAACTTAAAATTATAATTAATCTTTTCCCTAAAAAAAAATTTCCCTAATTTTACCCTAAAAAAATTTCCCTAAAACATTTTTTCCCTAATTTTACCCTAAATTTTTTTTTTCCCTAAAATTTATTTCCCTAATTTTACCCTGAAAATTTTACCATAATTAAATTAAAAAACCTAATAATTGAACTTTTATAAAATTTTAATTAAATTTCCCTCAATAAAATAAAATAAATAATAATTTTTTAAAATTTTTTAATAAATTTCCTTAATAAAATAACATAATAATAAAAGAATTTTAAAGAATTCAAATATTTTATTAAAACTAAACATAAAATGATTAAATTAAATTAATTAAACTTAAATTAAATCAAAGGTTTACATTGTTTATATATTAATTTATAAAGCCTATAATAACAAATGTTTTAAATTTTAAAATTTTAATTAAAAAAATTTAATAAAAATTTTTAATACTTTTTTTTTAATAAGTTTATTAACCCAAAAGTTTAAATAAGTTTATTCACCCTAAAAATTAATTAGGATTATAAAAAAACAAAAAACGATAAATTGACCCTAAAATATTAACTCTAATTTTACCTTGGAAAAGACAAACCTTGTCAGCCATCTCAAGTGAAAGTGATGATTCCTATATTAATACACCATTGAAAGAGGAACAATCTCCAGGCATCGCTTTGTCCTGAAGATGAACCACGCTTGGTTTGAAATGTCGACAATAAATCTTCTCACCACAGATTCTCCATTAGATGCCATGTATACAATCCTATTATTTGTTTTGACTTGAGTCAGCCCTATTCCTAAATTATATTTGTTTTCATATAGAATGCATTCTTCTTAATTAAGGGATGGAAGGTAGAATGGCCTGAACCAATTGAATGAGGTAACTGCAATTAGATTTATAGTTATTGAGGTATATATATATATATATCATCAACTATTTTAATTTGAATCAATACTACAATTTTGAATGTCTTTCGAAATTCTTTATTTTGCAAATATTAATATTCAGATTTTAAGAAAAATCATATTAAGGTTTCAGTGATAATTCTACGACTTCTGTAGCCCATCTATAATTTTTGGATAGTTTAGTTTTACTGTTTCTAGAATTTTATACATTAATGTAAACTCATAATTATATAGTATGATTAAAATTATGTTCAGTATTTTCACTTATAGAAATAATTGTAACTATGCCCTATATTTAATATTATGTCAAGTCTATCTGCTAACCATAACAATTTACAGCTTATAATATTGTTACAAAAGTGAAAGAATTTGACTTCATAATATGTCAATCTGAGCCATGAGGTGTAGACCAATTGGTCTTTGTAGGGTTTGGTCCTCATGAGGTATTTGGTTCAAATCTCATGGTGAGGAGCGTAATGGATGGAACAGCACAGAGGTTTAATGGTTTCCCTGATAGAAGTCCGGTTTCGATTCCTTCGGGGGAGGTGCGAAAAGGCATATTGCACCCCATAAAATTCTTGTACGACTACGTTGGTGGCTATACTCTCGTTGTATCCTACTGGATGTGAGGGATGAGCTCCGGCTCATGAGTTCGATATCCATGTGGCACAGTCTGCTAGGCGTCTTAGAGAGGTTCTCATGGTTTTAAAAGAAAAATGTCAATCTGACCTAGCTAACGAGCAATCCCAGTTTGCGGCAGAGAAGACAACACCTTTGTTCGCTTCTTATCCACCAAGCACAGGAATCATGGGAATTTGGGTGGGGATAATTGTAGGTCGGTGGCTACCTGAGGAAACTCTGATTGGACCCGCCGGCTGGGAGGTACCTACCTCAGGGATAAATACTTAGCCTGCTGCATAGGCACCTACCTCAGGGATAAATCCCTCCTTCCCAACATATTTCCTTATCCATTTGACTGAGGTATATATACTAGCATACCTCTAAAGCAGGAGAAATAAAACACCAAACTTTGATATGTTTCAAAATTGAGAGAAAGTTGTGTGTATATAATATAAGTTTATGTGATTAAAGCAAGTATAAGAAAATAAATGAAAATAAGTTACATCAAACTTTTAAATCACCACATAAGTGAAAATACCCCCAAAGCAGGGGAAATGAAACCCCGAAAAAAAATTCAATATCTTATAAAATCAGAGAAAGTTGTGTGTATGTAGAAAATATAATTTTATGTGCTTGAAAGCTTATATATAAAACAAAAGATTTATGTGTTGTCACATCTCTATGACTGCAACAATCTCACAAAGTGTCAAATTTATAAAGAATCTGTCATGAATTCACCTATCTTCATGAAAAATTCAGATGTGGCCATTAGATGTTGCAATGGTTGCAATAGAAAAAATATTCAATTGTATTTTTTATTCATTTATGGTAATTAATCACAATGTTAAACCATTGTAAAATAATGACTTGTGTTAATTGAAATGCAGTATCAAACTTTATTTGTTTGGATGAAATAGGGAGACTTTTTATTATTGTGCACGATTGTCTCTTACTAACTAATAATATCACAAATGCATACATTTCTTCATCATTCGATCAATAATTCAAAACAATGTCCAAAAATATCTGAAAGTGTTATGTGTCTCAAAGTGGTTTGTGGTGGGTCTATCGTGATGTGTATAAATTATATCTAGTTAGAAGCATATACTTTGATATTGAAGGCTTGATTAATGCTAGTTAATGTGAGGAGAAGAGAAACCACTACCTAAAGCGTAATCTCTTTGAACTCTTTTGTTGCATGACCCTCCAGCTGAAATATAGGTGTGATTCAACCTATTAAGAGGATGTGCTACATGGGAAAGATGCACAGTAAAATATCTTAACTAACTCATCATTCTCATGAAACCTAACAAGTGATGGATAGTGTTCAATGGTAGCCAATCAACAATTGTTAAAATCTTCCTCAATTTAATGCTCAATCCATTTTGCTTCTGACATAATCTAAGATAAATGTGTTCTTGTTGCTTAAATGTACATTTATTTATGTTGATCAATAATTTCTCTCCATGCAACACTACAAATACTTGGTTTATGGTGTAAATGATCCTATTAGGTAAAACATGTATGTTTCCAAGATGCAAGATCATGAATGAATTAATACAATATCAACACTTCATTTGACATCCTTGTAAAGGTTGTAGGGGCATCAATATGGCCAAATAACATCACCATCCATTCAAATAGTCCTTGTGATCACATACTGAAGGTTGTCTTGCACTTATTCTCTAGTTATAGGCATCTAGTGGCTTTAACAAAACTTGAGGTCAATCTTACTAAAGAATTTCACTTCTAGAAATTAAATGTAATAGGCTATTAACATGTGACAATGCATATTAGTTTTTAATGGTGATACTATTCAATTCAATAATATGTACATATCCTCAACATGCCATCTATGTTTCAAACCAATAGAATGTTAGGGTCATAAGGTTGTAGTGAGGAGGGGTGTATGTGCCATCTATCCAACAACTCTTGACTTTGCCCCTTAATTTCTCCATTTTTTAATAATGAATCCCTACATAAAGCCTTGTTTGGCATAACAACTTTATGTTTCAAGTTGATCCCATGTTCAATCGGATGGCTTGGATGGATTTGATGAGGTTCTCATAACAACTCAAGATAACATTGCAATAGCTCATCCAATTGCTTCTATTAATTTGACCTCTCCTATCAAACTAAAATTATGTATGATGAGTTCCCATGGTCTTGATGACAGTTAAAAGGTGTCAATTTCTCTTCCTTTTGGGGTCACAAAATGATAAAGGAAAACTGAGGCATTGATTGGTCTATGAGCTTCAATGCCAAAATCTAGTGCTAATATGGTTGGGTGTTTTTATGTCATCACCACACATGCATGGAAATTTTTAGTAGTTAGTATTGGTTCTTTCATAGTTAGTAGAACACATATCAATAACATTTTTCCATAGAAAATTTTATTGGGGAAACTCTTCAAGCACTCTCTCACATTTCATGAATGATGCCTAGAATAAATTTTGTTCACATACATGTATGCATAAACTTGAAGGACTAAGGTGGATTTGACTTTGTGACCTCTTTGGCTAATATGACTTCACCATGGCAAGTCAAACCACTTGAGCTAACCCTAGGGGATTTTTGCATCCCACCAACACATATATGGAAAAGTGAAAATAACTCCACACACATTTAGTGGAACTATGTTGATCTCTACTTGATAGATGTAATCAACTAATATTGAAAACTCCCTGTTGCACTTTCCTAAGACACAAATATTTGTTCTTGTTGAGCCAACAAATGAGTAGGGATCGTGACATACACCCATAAATATATTTCTTATTTACTATCTTGTTCAAATTAATTAGTGAACACATAAAAAAAATGATAAGTTTATTCACACAAACATTAGCATGTTTATATTGAAAACTAAGCAACACCAAATTCCCATTAACTTTGTGACAATGTGTTACAAGGTATAGACAACTTGAAGTTGAGAAAAATATCCAAGTAACCATTATTCAAGTATTCACAATCTCATGATATGTAATTTATCATCGGGACACAAACATTTCAAAGTCTTATAGTCTATTCAATATCGTGTATAATGAACAAAGTACAAAAGTTTCCAAATCGGAAGAGACAAACAAGGAAGATGATTTCTCTTAACTATTGGCCTTCCATGCAAATTGTTGAGCTCCTCAACTACATCAATACGTTATTTCTACAACAAGAGTCACTGCACTATGTTGTGTAATGCATATCATATGATTGAAATGTATGCCTATGTAACTAGGTCACAACACCACAAGTGTGTTTATACCACAACATTACTTCCCAAGTTTAATTTGTGCCAAATATTCGCCATTGTAATGTGCATCAAGCACCAATACCTTTATACTAACATGCATATCAAAGACAACAACCAAATCCACAAGTGAGTGCTTAAAGAAATTCTTAATGAATCTCTCTCATCAATTCGATCAATCAATTATGCTTTGTCAAACTCTCAACCCTTTCATTATCACCACTGAACCAAAGAAAAAAAATTTAGAACATAGCTCACCACTAGACCAAAGAAAGCCTTTTTAGACCAAAGCTTAAAATGAGATTTTATTTACACAAAACCTTAAAATGTTTATTAGGACCTTATTAGCCAAGTTAATCGAAGACCCACCCTTCCAAAAAGATAATTTAAGTTTATGTTATGACCATTTAAACTATATGTTTTGGTTTAATCCACCATTATGTGTGGCAAACCAAAATCTATTGCGACAGCTAGACCGTCCAAGAGTGACAAATACCATTCTCCAAAATAAATCCAAATATAAAATATTTTGAAACCCATAATTAAAAAGAGAGATTTCCCATAATATCTAACATAATTGGGTTTAAAGGCGGTAGTTCTCACCTAATATCTCATGTAACTAGGGTTAACCAAACTCGTAACTTCAACACGTAATTGGGTTTATGCAGTTGTTCTAAACCAATCCTCCACTTTAACTCCAATGTGGGGAGGAAAAAAGGAAAAAATGAGTCCCAAACCATCAGAAGAAAGCTGAAAATGAAAAAAATGACCCTGCAAAATTGTCGATGATGTCGTCAGAAGTCGTCTTCCCCCTTTATAAAGATATCAAGCTTTCCAGGAAAAGATATCCAAACAACATTAACTTCAGGATTGACATACAATATATCCAAACAATAAAATCAGGCAATACAATATGAACTTCAGAAGTATTGAAAATTTCCTCAGTTCTACTTAGAAAAAAACCTCTTCTAAATACAATATGAACATCAGGCAATTTCCTCACTTCTACTTAGAAAAAAACCTCTTCTAAATACAATATGAACTTCAGAAGTATTGAAAATTTTAAAAACTTCTAAATACAACATGCACTTGAAAATTATTGAATATTTTGAAAAAAACAAAGTTTTCAAAATACTAATGACAGGTTTAGTACTAGTTAGAAAGAAAGGATTTCTAACTCAAAAAAATGTACAGGGTTTTAGGTAAGAAACCTGTCATTTCAAAACTATAGATAATTGTGACAATGGTCAAAATCCTTGCATACCAAAAATAACCCTATTGACGTTTAAGTTTTGATTGTCAATTTACGGTTTCCACATTCCAGCAAAAAAACGCCAGAGGAGGAAAGATTACCAATAAAGGCACTCCCACACCCATTTGTAGGCTATATAACATAAAATCCTATAAGGACAAAGTAATCAAATTCAAGGTCTTTTTGTTTCTCAATAGTGATAATAGAAGTGATTTCTCTTGTTTGTGAGGCTGAAATAGTGATTTTATGTTTGATTTTGACAACTTCTATGTAGTTGCTTCAATGTTGGTGTGCAAGTGTTGTGAAAAACATTGTACAAGGGTGCATTCTTTCAACTTGGGTAGGGCAAAGCCATGTAGGCTGAAGCAAGGATTTAATATTAGGTTCCCTTATTATTGTTAAGTGAGTACTCTAAGTGATTTTGCAAATGTTTGTTAGTAAAATAGAACAAAACAAAGAAAATAAAAACAAAATTAGACAAAACAAGGAAACAAGGTAGGAATGCAAACTCCAACAATTAATAAATGCCAAACCACTTATTTTATTGCCATATGGTCAAGCATGTACAACACTCCGAAGATGTGAGCTCCAATTGGAGGTAAACAATCCCTCTAAAGGAGGTCTATTTAGTCCACACTAGATGTCAAGTGGCTTGAAGAACAAATGAGAAAAACACTTTCCCCATGGAGGAAGGTGGCAAGAGAGCTTGGTGAATGCTAGATAAGAGGGAAACGATGAGCTACAAGGGAGCTCAAGAAAGTTCCAACAACATAACCTTGCTCTAATTTTTTCCTTGTTAATAAGCATATACATGGCTTCCTTTTATAGGCCAAGAGGTGTCCAAGAAACAACAAGATCCCAATGTGAACCCATTAATCCATGATCTAGCTCCAAGGTACACAAAGGAGGCCATTCAAGGCAACCAAGTGTGTGAAGAGCCAAAATTTGAATTCTTGGAGGTAATGGAGCCTTGATGAACCTTTAATGTGCCGATGGTGGGTGAGATCCCGTCATTTTTGTTAGTCGTGCGGATATCAAAGGGAAATCCTCAAATACTCATTGGTCGAGAAGGAATTGAACTGATAATATGCATTGTAGCCCATATAAACAGACCATTGTTTGAGTAGTATTACATTTTCACTGCTCCTAGGCATTTTTGGACTCATGTTGCTTCTTGGGTCTTGTGAGGACTTGTGTTGTTTCTTGGGTCTTGTGAACATGTCTTTGGTTTGATGCATGTTGTATGTTCATGATGCTTTACCATGCAAATTGCAAAAATGTCGCATGTGTACCATATTTCTGCGATAATACCAAGTGATAGCTCCTAGTTTCTATAAAATGAATCTATTTATCAGCTTGATTCAGAAAATGGGTTTATTTATTAGTTTGATTCAGAATTTTGGTAGATAAGTATTTATAGAAATGGAGCCTTTTGATCTTCGTCAGAAACAAAGTCGTGGTTGGATATGGAAATTGCAAGTTCCTTGTTACAATGTGAGACTCTCGTTTGATTTTGTAAAAATTGATACTCTTCCACCATGAAACCAAAGAGAAATTTGAATGTATTATGAATGAAAATCAAATGATCATTTCTATATATTTGACTGTATTTTTTCCCTTATGCATCAGCAAGTGATATATTGTTGCAAACATCGTGTCACAGGGAATATATGGTCGAAGGTCTCGAAAGAAATTATCTAAAACATCAAGGAAAATATGGGAAATTGTCAAAAAAATATTAGCATAGAACTAAAGAATTATGAACATATTGGACAAATCGATACCACTAAAAACTCAGGAGAAATCGAAAATATGGGGAGGAATCAAAGATATTTTCAACATGTGTCCAATGCAGGTACATAGAGAGCTGAAGGCTATGGTGGATGAACTGTACTTAGAAAATGCAAGATGCATGTTTGCCTTTATTCATTTTTTTCATGTTTGATCTATTTATTCATAACATAAATCTTAAAAGATTCCAGTACAAAGACCAAAATTCTTTCAAATTTAACTACCAGACCCAATTATACACACTCACACAGACGGAGCAAGGGAGATAGGTGCAATCCAGAGATTTACTTAGTGCTACTTCCTGAATACTGATTTGTTGGGATTAAATTTAGCATTATGGCAATGGAGCATTAGTTGACCTAGAAGTGTATTGGTACATATATGGATAAATGGCATTCTACATGCAACCGTAAATTCTTGTAATTATAAAAACTTGTAGAAAAGCTAGAGAGCAATGATGTGTCTACAGAATTTGTTCTTGTAATTACAAAAAAATTAAAATATAACCAGAGAGCGATGATGTATCTACAGAATTTCTTATTTTTCAGTCTCGCTCTATAACACTTCCTAACAATTTTACCCGGTAAAGGGACATCATAGGGAAAAAGGAGTGGAATCGTTATATTTTGCATACTTGTTGATCCTCCTGAACAGTGATGAAGAAGTAAACCTTTTGGAATCCACCATATATTTTGTTGGAGTACAGGGGATCTTCTCTGCGGTAGGGAAGATTCAGCCATTGGTCCAACCAAGATAGATGATTGAAGTCCCGTGTCCAGGTCCTAGGAACCATGGCGATGAGAATAGATAGGCCCAAGGCTTTCACCAGAAATAGGGTTGAACCCTTGAATAAGAATAAGATCATAATGCTTCCAGGAAAGTCCCAAAGACAAGCAAAATAGATCGTTTCGTGAGGTTGCTTCGATACCTTAGGTTGATGGCCAACACGAGAAGCAAAAAGACATGGAAGAGGTGGACAACCAGATTTGGACAATACAAACCCTAGTTTCGGCCAATCGTCGATCCCTATGATAAATAAGATGCACTATATATTTTCCCAATTGAGCAGTGATTCTGTGATCAATCTCCCTCAGGTCGTCATTGTCGAAGTTAGAGCTACCGGAAGTCCAGCATCCTGGAAGTTTTGGTTGGTCAGGATTTCCTCTCTTGAGGATCGAATATCTGTAGAAATGCTAACAAATTTTTCCCGAGACAACTGAACAGCGGAAAACACCGATTAAGTAGCGGTGAAGACAAGCAGACACTAGTAAAGCAATAGCAAAAACAATAATCGAATGATGGATAACAGATTTGGGCACAGAAATGTGGCGTTTTTTTTATTGACTCGAAAGACGAGGAATGGGACCAGTCACCATATGTCATAAAGAAAAGAAAATGTCTTCAACGCATGGGAAAGGATGCCATCCTCAAGGCTACAAGCTCCTTAGAAAATAATGATGTACTTTTTCTTAAAAAAGGATTAAAAACAGAATTAATGATACATGTGCTTTCCCGTAGGATGAGATATAAAAAAGGAAGCAACATATTTTCATGATAAGTCAGACAATAAAACATTATAATAGTCATTGATAAGAATCAAGCATACATTACTGTTGACGTCATATTGGATACTTCAGTTGTGAGCAGGCTTCAAATTTGAAGCCTTCAGATCCCTTCAAAGGCCATTTTAAAGGCTAGAAGGAATTTTGCCATGCAAAAAAAAATTAGTTTCATTTCCAGCATTTCAATAATAAAATTGATTAAGCCTCAGTAAATTTGTAATACAAGGGCAGCTACAAAATTTGTCTATCTAGGGATTCAGTGGACTATGGGAGATTCAGTACTCAGAGTCTTCCCGAGTTCTCTTGAATAGTCGGATCATGGATGAGGATCTCAATCCTATTAAATTTTCATATGCTTAGCTAAGACATCAGTATTTCATTTCATTTTCATGACAAAAGCATATAAACAGGATCACTAAAATATAGACAAGCACAACCATAAAAAAGGAACACAAAGATTTATCTTGGGAAAACCCTAAAGGGAAAAACCCAGCAAAAGCTTCCTCAATATAGATGCCCCAAAAAGATAAAAGATAAAACTAGCAAGGAGATCAAAGCCTGATCCTCCTCCTTCTCCAGCTACTTCTCTTCTCCAATAATGCGCTACACAAGTGAGAGTGTGTGTGTCACAAATGAGGAGCACTACACCTCTATTTATATTCATCTGTTCACTTAAATTAACTCATTTGACATGTAGGCTCGAGTTAAATCATGTAGGCTTTAGTTACACATGTAGGCTCAAGTAACCACACTGGGGTGCTGATGACCCACCTTTACAATTAGAGGGGACTACCTCATGACTCTTATTAGTTCTTTCGATTAGGAGCATCGGGGTACAATGTAATACAAGTGGTTCTCCTGGTAGGACCATCGGGTACCACAAAAAGATACATATAGAATATTCTTCGAAGTTACAATATTTCAACACTCCCCCTTAACGAGAAGGGTATTCTACAGCAACATCAACAACAACAAGAGTAGAGATAGGGGACATCATCAACATCAACAGGGTAACACATCTATAAATCATTGGAATATTTTCAACATCATGTAGTCTTCATCTTCAATCTTCAGCCTTCATCATCAGCAACATCTTCAGTCTTTGATCTTTCAATTAGCAAAGACATCTTCAGCACTTGGACCTTTTGATCAGCAACATCTTCAGCACTTTGATTGTTCAACCAGCAACAACATCTTCAGCATTTTGACCTTTCGATCAGCAACATCTTCAGCACTTTTGACTTTTTGATCAGCAACAACATCTTCAGCATTTTGTCCTTTCAATCAGCAACATCTTCAACATTTTGAATTTTTGATCAGCAACAACATCTTCAGCACCTTGACCTTTCGATCAGCAGCAACATCATCATCATCATATTCTGATCTGTCGATCATAATCATCATCACATTCTGATCTTTCGATCAGAAACATCATCATCATACTCTGATCGTTTGATTAGAAACATCATCAACATAGAAACATCATCATCATACTCTGATCTTTCAATCAGAAACATCATCAACATACTCTGATCTTTTGATCAGAAACATCATCATCATACTCTAATCTTTCGATCAGAAACATCATAATCATAGTGCGTCATCATCATACTTTGATCTTTAGATCAGTACGTCGTCATCATCATACTTTGATCTTTTGATCAGTACGTCATCATCATACTCTGATCTTTCAATCAATACATCATCATACTCTGATATTTCGATCAGTACGTCATCATCATCATACTCTGATCTTTTGATCAGTACCGCATCATCATCATTAGCAACAACCTGCAATCCACAACTCAAAGACAGAAAGTCTTTGGATCATTTTTGGACTTAAAGTCCAGGGATGATACAATCCCACCACATTCTCAACAACCAAAGTTACCGGATTGATTACGGGAGAATCGGTCCCTATCACTTTAGGAATAAGTCCAAGGACGATGCAATCCTACCACATTCTCGAGGACCGAAGCCACCGGATTGATTACGGGAGAATCAGTCCCTATCACTTTAGGACTATGTCCAAGGACGATGCAATCCTACCACATTCTCGAGGACTGAAGCCACCGGATTGATTACAGGAGAATCAGTCCCTATCACTTTAGGACTATGTCCAAGGATGATGCAATCCTACCACATTCTCGAGGACCGAAGCCACCGGATTGATTACGGGAGAATCAATCCCTGTCACTTTAGGACTATGTCCAAGGATGATGCAATCCTACCACATTCTCGAGGACCAAATCCGCTGGATTTATTACGGAAGAATTAGTCCCTATCACTTTAGGACGATGTCCAAAGATGATGCAATCCTACCACATTCTCGATGATCGAGGTCACCGGATCTATTATGGACAGATGTCCCGGTATGATACAATCCCTCTTCATTCTCGAGGACTGAGGTCTCTGGATCACTTTATGGAAAATGCCCAGGGATGATACAATCCCACTGCAACATCACTACTCCTCCTTTCGAGGAAGGCCTTTCCGGACAACACCAAGCTTGTCTTGAAAGTGTTCGAACTCTACTTGAGGCAGAGGCTTCGTCAGTACATCATCATCCAAACCATCATCATCTACATCTTCAGTATCTGAATACTGATCTATCACCATCTGTATCTCCAGTATGTGAATACTAAAAGCATCATCATCTATATCTTCAGTATAGAAATACTGAAAGCATCATCATCTCTATATTTAATATAGAAATATAGAATCACCATCATTAATATCTACAGTATGTAAATACTGAAATATCATCTATATCTTCAGTATGGGAATACTGAAATCATCATCATCTATATCTTCAGTATGGGAATACTGAAATCATCATCATCTATATCTTCAGTATGGGAATACTGAAACATCATCATCTCTATATTTAGTATAGAAATACTATATCACCATCATCTACATCTACAGTATCATCATCTGCATCTTATCTTGTATGTAGAAATACCGGATTTCTACGTGTTACGTCGAAACACAGGGTTCTTTGTCATCAAAACTATGGTTATCACATAGAATCATTGTAGTGTCCATCTTTAGGTCAAAGAGACCTGATATCAGCTTCTGAAGCCATATGGCTTCACAACTTAGTCGAGCAATCTGCTATGTATTATGCTTCAACCGTGCTAAGAGAAACACTGGACTGTTTCCTGCTAAACCATGAGCTCATAGCAGACCTCAAACAAAAGCATATACCTAATGTTATTTTCCTGTCTGAGATACTTCCAACCCAATCTGCATCTGTGTAGCCATATAATCCATACTCATGGCTACCATCATAGTATAGACCAAAGTCTATAGTCCCTTTTAGATATCTCATCACATGTTTTGTAGCTACTAGGTTAACTCGTCTT
>LPNX011116308.1:0-33803 GCA_001517045.1 Pseudotsuga menziesii | reverse complement strand
TGTCTCTTCAAAATTAATTCCCTCTTTCTGATAGAAACCTCTAGCCACAACTCTTACCTTACTTCTATCAGCAACATATCTTATCTTGCAAATCCATTTGCAAGATGCCACATTCTTGCTTTTTGGTTTGAGTACTATATCCCAAACATAATTCTAGTATCATAACATCTTCTATGAGTTTGTCTTCTCAGGTCATCAACATATCCTAGTCTTCTGCATTCAACCTTGAAGGTTGGAACCCACTTTACTCTTGGTAAAGTCTCGATCCATCACAAAGCTATCCATCATGTCGTACCATGTCAAACTCAGATATAATTTTCTGTATTCACTCCCCCTGAAGTGGAGTATCATCTTCCCTCTTCATTCTGTACAGGTGGTTCTATGCTTGATATATACTGGTCAATAGAGTATGTCATGTCATAGTCTATTCTTTCTGGGGAGAATCACAAACCTTGCCTTGTATACTTGTTCCATCATATCGTATACATCATTCCCCATGATCAACTGTTATTCTTTGATCATAGCTTCTTTCATAACATTCTTTTCTTCATCTTGAGTTATCTCTTGTACCCATGGTGGTTTTCATCCTTCAAGGTGGATCTACCACTCTCTAAAGCTCTTTCTTCCATCATGGTGTCTCTGACCCTGGGAGCTTCAGATTCATGTTTATTGGAGTGAATCTTGAATTGTCATCAGTTATTCTTCGGAACAAGTCTCATCCTTCTTTTCTTGTAGGAGGTTGTTCATGACCTTTCCTACAATTAAAATGCACCAGTTGCATGGTTAGAACTATTTCATAAAACATATGCATAACGACAAGTTCTTATGCATCATGCAAGTGTTTAGTCAATACAACATTCATCCATATCTCACATAAACTTTCTAGATGCCTTCCATCTCCACCATGACATTATTGAGATTGTGCACTAATCCAATATGGCAGCAAAGAGGTTTGATAAGTAGCAATGGAGAGGTGTATAGCACCATT
The DNA here is from genome assembly GCA_001517045.1 of Pseudotsuga menziesii. Taxonomy (NCBI): domain Eukaryota; kingdom Viridiplantae; phylum Streptophyta; class Pinopsida; order Pinales; family Pinaceae; genus Pseudotsuga; species Pseudotsuga menziesii. The sequence continues at coordinate 32,815 of LPNX011116308.1, read as the reverse complement.
AGCTACTTACCCATCACATGCATATTAGTAGTATACAGTCATTAATGCAAACAATCTATCATGCATAACACATCAACTGAATATAATCAAATGTATAACAAAACAATATCATGAAATGCCAATTGAATACTTATCTTTTATTTGTTTTGTGGGTAGACTCCATCTTGATCACTCTGCTTTATCATCTTCTTCATTCATGGAATCATCATTTCTTATCCAAATGACAAGAATTGAGTTCTTCATATTCCTCATCACTTGAGGGATCCTCTTTGAATGGCGAGAGCTTGATCTTCAATTGCTCCCATCTTCTTCTTCTCTTCTTATGAGTCGAGCTGAAAGCAATTACTTCCTTATGGCATACATTCTTTGCATGAATCCCATGATCCTGGGAGGCCATTCAAGGTGGTTATCACCACTTCTGCAATCTCCACTTCTTCTTCTACTGCTTCAAGTTGTTCTGCATTCTGGATCTTCACATTCTTCAACTGTTTTCTCAAAGCCTTCTTCTAATTTAAGTTCTTATCTTCAAATAGCTTGATCAAGGAATCAAACATATTCAGTGTCTTTAGGGAAGACACTTGTGGTACAATTTGATCCGTGATTGAATCAACAATGATCTTCTTGGCATTGAACAAGTTCTTCTTGTGTAAGGCTTTGAGCCTCATCTTCATATGGAACTAGAACCTCTCTACTTATGTAGGTGTCCAATTCATTTTCTTTAGAGAGATCATATACTTCCATGCTTGGAAGTTGTCAACTTTACCAAGCTTATCATCAAGCTAATGTGATAGATCACTTTGAAATGAGAACCTCAAATGCAAATAGCAAAAGATTAGATCTTACTGATCTGAGGTGTCCGTCCTGCTTCTAGAGCTAGCTGATTTAGGGTTTGTCAGAGAAACCCTAATTTTCAAAACTTGGAATATTTAAGATTTGATTGGATATAAATATAGATATCTTCAAATGGAGCTGTCTAATGTACTCATTTTTTGAAAATAGTGGAGGGAAGCTCCCGGAACAGGAAGCCCTAGTTTTCCAATTTCTTCTGCAGAAATGCCTCACTGTTTCTGTGATATCTCCGAAATTACTGATCCTATGTGTCTAAAATTTCGTACTGAGGTAACCACACATGTCCCTAATCCAACACCATATTTGTCATCAGAATTGGTTTCACCAATTGGGATTTATGATCATTTTCCCACGGTGACCTGTTACAGGACTGTTCAGAACAATGAAGTTGTACGGACTGCCACGTGTCATTGTTTCATATTCTGGTTCTGAAATTTGGACCACAGAAATTAAAGTCCGTGATATTTATGGAACATATTCAGGAATTCAATTTTTACCTCTGTATCCCAAGCTATAGCAATTTTCCCCAGGTGTCATGTTTAGGGATGAATTCTTGAAGAGGCTAGAACCCTAACTTGGAGGGATCATATATCTCAAAATATAGCGCATCGGAGGCTGAATTTTGGATACGGTGTACATCAAGATTTTATATTTGGCCTCTGTAATTTTTAGCTCTTGAACCTTCTCCAATCTCAAAATATAGCGAATGTACCAAAACTTAGCAGTTTTAGTATTTAGGGTTTTTCTAGCTCGGGGTCAAACTAGGGTTTGACTTTCCCGGAGTTTCACCCAACCAAAAAAATTGATCCAGGTCTCTAGACTTCGATTTTGATGAGGAGTGAAATCCTATGCTGGGCTCACTCAAAAATTCGTCTTCTACAAGAAGCCCTAATTTCCCGCACCGAAAACTGAAAATGCTTGGAATCGAATTCCGCTTCGACAGAAAGATGCACCCTTCAATGGAGAGTCAGCCTAGCATTCTTTTGCTAATCAATTGTGGAGAGAGAACCAAAAAGTAAGAAGCCCTAGATTCTGTAGCTGCCCTAATTTCCCGCACCGAAAACTGAAAATGCTTGGAATCGAATTCCGCTTCGACAGAAAGATGCGCCCTTCAATGGAGAGTCAGCCTAGCCTTCTTTTGCTAATCAATTGTGGAGAGAGAACCAAAAAGTAAGAAGCCCTAGATTCTGTAGTTGCACAATGTATTCTTTTTAGGGTGTCTCTGATACCATGTTAAATTTTCATATGCTTAGCTAAGACATGATTATTTCATTTCATTTTCATGACAAAAGCATATAAATAGGATCACTAAAAGATAGACAAGCACAACCATAAAAAAAGGAACACAAAGATTTATCTTGGGAAAACCCTAAAGAGAAAAACCCAGCAAAATCTTCCTCAATATAGATGCCCCAAAAAGATAAAAGATAAAACCAGCAAGGAGATCAAAGCCTGATCCTCCTCCTTCTCCAGATACTTCTCTTCTCCACTGATGCGCTACACGAGTGAGTGTGTGTGTGTCACAAATGAGGAGCACTACACCTCTATTTATATTCATCCGTTCACTTAAGTTAACTCATTTGACATGTAGGCTCGAGTTACACATGTAGGCTCAAGTAACCACACTGGGGTGCTGATGACCCACCTTTACAATTAGAGGGGACTACCTCCTGACTCTTATTAGTTCTTTCGATTAGGAGCATCAGGGTACAATGTAATACAAGTGGTTCTCTTGGTAGGATCTGGGACCACAAAAAGATACATATAGAATATTCTTCGAAGTTACAATATTTCAACAAATCCCAATTGACACGGACCACGGTGAGCCACTAGGATGCCTAGTTCCAAGTTCAAGTTGGTGAGTCGGGATTGTGACTCATGATTTGATGTTCACTTTCAAATCATTTAATGGCATTAGCATGCATTATTGATTCACCAAATTCATTAAATCTTGGTATGAGATGATGCCACTTGCCACCTCAATTTTCCATCTGTGATCTTATTGTTCACCATGTCACGTGATCTCACAACTTACAAGTCACTTGATTATTTGAGTATATGATGTGAAATTAAATACTCATATGAGTCATATCTATGGATGGTGAATTGATTTGATAACCCTCCACTGTCAAGGATCCGTAAGGAAAAAATAATGGTGTTGTTTTTTGGGTTACATCTTATAAGTTGCAATTTACAATGCATTGAACAATCTTTGCTAGATTTGAACCTAACCTGGTCCAAAGGGTATGTAAGTTTCTAGACTAGGGTTTCACCCAGTGCTAGAAATTTCTATTATGACCACCACAAGACTAGGATGACAGATCTTTGGTAGTAGGATAGCAGCACGCTGCCCTTTTTTTGTGCTCATGAATCATATCCTACACTATTTAGTCCAGGATTCTAGTATTTATTCCAATTTCCATTCATTTACTGGGGTCATAATCATTTGAATCAACACTCCCAGTCTCCCACGGTCCACCTAGGACGCTTAGTCAACATGTCTCATAGGAGGAAAGGGGTTAGGCAGTAGAGACAAAGACAACTGGAATGGAGGGCCAGCCAGAGAGAATGGTTGTACAATATGTATATAGTCATCTCTAAAAGAAATGAAAGAATTTGTCATATACCTAACTGAATATTATCATTACTTAATTTGTCGGGATGCTTACATGGTAACTCTTGCTCCCAAGTTGTTTATGAGGGTTTCTTATGTCTACAATGGCTATGATGTGTCTACAATGGCTATGATTTAGAGAGGCTCATTCCCATCATTATAGCACCAGTGGGTTTCTCCTGCAAATATTGCTATTACGTATCCCCTCCTCACTCACCTCAACTTTTGACTTGAGTCCTCTTCTTCTTCTTCTTCTTCCTCCTGTGGGTTCTCTGGTCTATGCCCTGAGCGCCCTCATAATGAAGAATGATCTCTAAAAGTATCTGGAAACCTTGGGAAAATAATACCCATTTTTCCCTCACCTGCACAGATATATCTATGTTATGTAGAAGCAATTATAAAATGATTTTTTTTTGTAATCATGTGAAACACACAAACATGCATTTGCCTACCTCAAGCAAGGTAAACCAACTTAGGAGTGCCAGGATATTGTAAAATTGAGATGGATTTGCTTCCAATCGTCTTTCTGTAGAAGGAAACGGTTACACACTCTAATTCCTCGTTGTCTTCTATGGTGGGAAACTCGAAGGTTCCACCTTTTTCATAGGTAGGAGCAAGAGAAGAAAAGGTAGAACATTGGGTAGTCTAGATTGAGCTTCCCCAAACTTAAAGAGATTGGTGAAGTCTGTGAAAAAAAACATTATTTTGGGTTTACGAGTATAGGACAGTCGGAGGTCGGGACTTAGACTCTCACCTCTCTAATTCCATGCTTGAGTGTCTCCCTAATCTCTATTTCCTCCAGAAGATTATGCAGAGCTAAGCTGTCGACATGGTTGTCATGAATTTACAAGTATGTATAGCATTTTACACTTGTGTAACATTTTATATGTGGATAAAAGTTAAATTTGTTTCTTGTTGGAGTTCCTTATGGTTCTATAAATATAAGGGTTTAAAATTTCTCCATCCAAAATGTTGTTTGAAATTTGTAATGTATTATGCGATTGTGTTTCCGCTAGACTAAGTCTCAAATACTCAATAGATGTAACCTTAAAAAACCTAGTATTTAAATGAAACCAGAACCAAAATAATGTATACTTTTTCATAGTCGAGGACCACAACTTCATTTGGGCGGAGGAGCAAGAAGAAAGATCCTTGTATTTGAGTTCCAAATCTGTCAATGTTATTTATTTGTTGTTAATTGTAAACATTAGGTTGAAAGAAAGAACAGGATTTGAATATAAGTGTAGAACAATATTTGAATATAAGTGTTTGAATTGTTCCAATTTCCTTAATGAAATCCAATAGTTGAAAGGATAAAATATTTAACAACTGACACTGTAAATGTTGTAGACTCTGACCCCTTCGTTTTCTTGTTAGCCTTCTAATAATGGAAACAAGAAGTACAAATTGTCTACCAATATATCTAAACAAGGGAATTCCTCGAGGGACGTTCATGAATGAGGGGCTGGGAATGCAATGATCTAGCGAAGAACATGATTTCAACATCCTTGTTGTAGCAAACCTCCCAAACATGTGTTTATGATTCGCCTTCCTTGTTGACTTTGGTAGAAACTAGACACCCAACTTGTAGTGATATTTGTTGGAGAATTTAAAGTTATTCCTTATAGTGGACTAATAAATACTTAACCTTTTCGATAGGGCTAATAAACTTAATATACATTGGAGGGACTATCCATAATCTACCTAAAATTGGGGATTTTGTTTGATCACCTCGAATTGGGGTATAAACTTGATATACATTGGAGGGACTATCCATAATCCACCTAAAATTGGGACCTTTGTTTGATCACTTTGATTTGAGCATGGCCCAATCACCCTTGACCAATAGAGCCACCATGAAGCTGAATCAATCATACATTCAAAGGTCCTTCCAAATTCCAATGCCTTCTTTTATCACTGAACTACCTAACAACCAAGTATTTCACCGCCCTGACAGAATTGTCCCTTATCTAAGTTCAATAAACTATATGCTTGAGGGATCGAGAGAGTACATGGTTTACCTCACTAATTGCATGTAAATGTTGAATCACTCGGGATTTCTTCTTATTGTCATTTTTTTTCTAGACACTGTTTTTAATAAATAATAAAATTTTGTTGTACACTTACAGTTTCAAATGAAAAGAATGATTTATTTTTACATGTCAATATTGAAGGGTTCAATTTCTCACAACCCTTCAAAGCGAAATGGGACCCTACCCTTCAAATTTGATCCCTCGCCGCGAGTTGTCTAAGCTGGCAACGATTTTCTCTTTATTTTCTGCTATTTTTATTAGTTCTTTATCCTGAATTTTTATGGAATTTTCAAAATGTGTTAAAATAAAGTGTAGGTGTTTTAGTTTTTTTTACCACTTGATTTTATTTTTGCATTTAAAATCATTTAACAAACAATAGAAATTATAAGATTTTGTGAATTAAATTCACCAAATTCCGGTTAAAAGGCTAAAAATCTAAGTTGTCTAAAAATTTTGATTTTTCTGTTGATTTTCAGCTAGAATTCAATGAATTTAGGTCACAAAATTTTGTAATTTTTGTTGTTTGTTAAAAGATTTCAAGTACAGAAATGAAATAAAATTATCTAACACTAAAACCCCAAACACCCACACTCTGTAAAATTTAGCAATGTTTTTGCAAGTTTTCTGTAAAACTTATAACAAAAAACAAGTAAAAACCAATAGAAAATATAACAAAAAACAAGTAAAAACCAATAGAAAATAAAGATAAATTTGTCCCCTAATTAAACAACTCCCAAAAAAATCAACCAAATAATTAAAATAAACCATAGTTATACAGCTCCTTTGAGTCCGTGTAAGATTTTTCAAATATTCTAACGATTTTTAATTAAACCCAAAACCTCCAACGATTAAGGAACAATTTACAATTATCAAAATTGCAATTTTTGCTAAATAAAATTCCCTTATTTCATACAACATTCATAGCTGCCAAAATCAACTAAAACTAAATTAATCCTGCCGGTACTTTCTTTTGCAGTGTTCAGCCACCTCCTGAACAACGCGCTTTACCAAAGCCCCTTCGTATCTGCACAGTTTGAGAGGGATCAAACAAACAAATAGAGACTCGGGCTCAAAGAAATTAATTACTCTAATTTACTCAACCCACCATAGCAGCATCTCATTTTTTATAACAGTAATCAAACAAACAGCATTCCATATTTTATAACAGCAATCAAACAAACAGCATTCCATTTTTTGAAACAGCAATCAAGCAAACAGCTTTCCATTTTTTGAAACAGCAGTCAAACAAAGAGACTCTGAAACAAATTTAGTGAACTCGCCCATTTGTGTCTTCGAGTGTCCAGCCTGAGAGATTAGACACTTTAAACAGAGCAGCTTTCCATCTTTCAATATCTTCTGCTTTGTGAATTCCATTACTCTGATGGTGTTGGAATGCCTGGGCAAGTGGGCTCCCAGGTCGCTCGGGGTGACGCACCTGCGTAGGAGCCACTTTGTAAAACAAAGGGATAGCTCTCCCATGCACCTGTGTTGCAATTAGGGAGACTTCGTTAAGGCACCACACAGAGGATGCATAATCTGGGGACAAAATTGGAATCCGAATTCGGCTGCATTCAATGGCGTGCTTTATTGTTGCATTAATATCATCCCCTTTCTTCAATTGATGGGCGTCATGGAAAACATGGATATCTTTTGTAGTCGTGAGGGCTCTGTAGAGATGATCAACGAAGCCTTTCCTGAAGCTCATATTTCCATGCTCTCCGCATTTTGATTGCCATCTGAGAAGAAACGGATTCGCTATTCGAGATCAATCTGTTACTTGCTTGAACTACGAAGCCTTTAAGCCTTTTATAGAAAGAGAGCGGCCTACCCAGTTAGGAACCTCTTTGGAATGCTTCCAAAAGGATTTCGATTAGCCTGGTCTAACATCAGCTTTGTTTGGATTGCGGTGGCCGGGTTTGGATTCTATTTCAGTCTCAAAACGACAAAAACCATAGTTTATACAGTTTGAAATTTAACTAGGGATAAAGATTATGATTCAAGTGGCCGGGTTTGGATTCTATTTGAGTCTCAAAACGACAAAAACAATAGTTTATACAGTTTGAAATTTAACTAGGGATAAAGATTATGATTCATTTCAATAAAAAATAGACAATGTGGGAACCTTTTAATCTATTTTTGTTGAATTAATCTAGATTTTGTTAAATAGTCCTGAATTCGAGTGATAAAGAGGTGGAGTGGCTTCATTTTTTTCCGAGTCAATAACTTCAAGATAGAGGGGGGTCCTTCTTCACATAGTAGAGGAGGAGAAGGAGCATGGGCTCTTTCGGCACTTTTGTAACCGAAGTGAGATAGAGAAGGAAAACTGGCCATTTCCCTCGCTTTAGTAATTTCTGGAAGGAAGAGAAGGACCATTATCCCTTCCGCACACTCACTACCTTCGAAGGAGAAGGATAAATATCATGGGACCTTTCTTGGATTTTTCTAATTTTGTTTAGTAGGAGAAAGGCGTAGTTTCCATTTTGAACATGCGAGTATTTTTTAGAGTAAAAGGAGAATTAGATCTTTCTTAAACTTTACTTATATTCAAAAAGGACAAAAAACAGAAGGATCATGGGCCCTTTATCATAGCTCTAAAATTAGAGTGATGAGGAGGTGGAGAGGATTCATTTTCTCAAGGGAATCATAGTAACTTCAGGAGAGAGGCGACCCTTTCTCACCCTTTTATGGTTAGAGTGATGAGGAGTGAGGAGGTGGAGAAGGAGCATGGTCCCTTTCTCAAACCCTTGTAATTTGATTGACCACCTGGCCCTTTCACTCACTCTATATTTTTGGGAGGAAGGGTCAAGGAGCATGAGCCATTTCCCACAATTGTTCCATTTGAATGAGTAGAATGGACACCCCCTTAGACTACTAGGAGGGGGAGTGGGAAAATCGGCCCTTTCTCACCCAATTTTAATTATGTTGGCTCTTCCACACACGTATGAAATTTTATTAAGGAGGAGAAGGAGCACAATCCATTTCTGGGCCTTTTATTGTTAGAGTGATGATAATGAGGTGGAGTGGCCTTATTTTGCAATGAGCGAGTAATTTTAGGACATAGAAGGAGAAGGAGCATGGGTACATTCTCAAACTCTTATAATTTGAATGACAAGTGGCCCTTTCTCTCACTCTAGTCATTGTTGGGATGAAGAGTCAAGGAGCACTATTCCTTTCACACAGTTGCTCCATTTGAATGAGTAGCATGAGAACTCTCTTATAATTTTCGGGTGGAAGAAGCATGAGCCCTTTCTCAAACTCTTGTAATTTGAGTGAGAAACAGTTGGCCATTTATCTGGCTTAGGTAAATTTTGGAAGGAAGAGATCAAGATCACTTAGTCTATCCATTTCCCACACTTGTTCCATTTGAATGAGTAGTATGGGAAATCCATTATATTTTCGGTAGGAGGATTTGTGACATTTTCCCTTTCTCACCCTAGTATTCTAATTATATTGGCCCTTCCTCACACTTCTGAAATTTGAGTAGGGAGGAGAAGGAGCACTAGCACTTTCTCACTCTTTAATAGTTAGAGTCATGAGAAGGAGGTGGAGTGTCCTCATTTTCAAACAATCGAGTAATGTTATGATATAGGAGGAGAAGGAGAATGGGACCTTTCACAAAATCTTGGTATTTGGATGAGGACCTACCCAAGTTTCTCTCCTTTTAGTGATTTTTTGGATGAAGAGTCAAGGATCACTAGTCCTTTCCCACACCTTTTCCATTCGAATGAGTAGCATGGGAACAACCTACATCATAATACTAGGAGGGGGAATGGCAACATTATCCCTTTCTCACCCTATTCTATTTACACTATCCCTTCTAAAATTACTCCCACTTCTGAATTTTGAGTAAAGAGGAGAAGGAACATGGGCCCTTTATCAACCTTTTATAGTTATAGTGATGATGAGGAGGTGTAAAGGCCTAATTTTCTATAGAGTGATAAATTTTATGATAGAGGAGGAGGAGGAGCATGGGACCTTCTCAAACACTTGTTCTTTGAGTGAGGACCCTTCCCTTTCTCTGAATTTAGTAAGTTTTGGGAGGAATATTCAAGGAGCATTACCTGACTTTTCCACACTTGTTCCACTTGAATGATTAGCATGGGCACTCCCTTATAATTTTGGAAGGAGAAGGAGCATGGCCACTTATGTTTCTCAAAATCTTGAGAATTGAGTGGGAAACTGGTCTTTTATCTCGATTTAGTAATTTTTGGGAAGAAGAGTCAAGGAGAATTATCCATTTCCCACACTTGTTCCATTTGAATGAGTATCATGGGAGTCCCTCAAAAATTTGGGAGGAGAAGGAGCATGGGACCTTTCTCAGACTCTTGTAATTTGAGTGAGCAATTGGACCTTTCTCTTGCTCTAGTAATATTTGGGAGTAAGAGTCGAAGATCACTATCCCTTTCACACACTTGTTCTATACACATGAGTAGCATGGGAACTCCCTCATACTTTTGGGAGGTGGAGTGGCAATGTTGGACATTTTTCACCCTAGTATTTTAATTACATGAGCCCTTCAAACTTCTGAAATTTTAGAAGGGAGAAGAAAGTGCATTGGCCCTTTCTCACCCTTTTATGGTTATAGTTATGAGAGGGAGGTGGAGTGGCCTCATTTTCCAACACAAAAGTAAAGTTATGATAGAGGGGGAGAAGGAGCATGTGCCCTTTCTAAAAATCATGGTCTTTAGGTGAGGACCTTGCTCAAGTTTCTCTCGCTTTAGTAATTTTTGGGAGGAGGATTCAAGGAGCACTATCCCTTTCCCGCACTTAGTCCATTTGAATGAGTATCACGGGAACAAATGTTAAAAAATGAGATCAGAGAGAAATAACTATAAACAAGATGCAAATATAAAACACTAGTAACACATTACAAGAGAGACACCAATATAACATGGTTCACCCAAGATGGGCTACGTCCACACATAAATTTCCAGTACTTTATTATTATAACATTCAGAAAAATGAAGGGATATAACCTGCAACAACCCTGTTGCACTTACTCTTCACTCTCTCACAGTCTCTCTCACACAATCACAGAGATTGTTTTTACAATGCTACAATTAAATACAATTGCACTACCATATTACAATGCTTTCCTTTTATAGGGGAATTACCATGGGTCACCCAATACCACGGGCCTGTAAACTGTCGGCTACCAAATATCCAAAAAAATTTGTTCAGGGGTTTGCCCTTGAACCCCCGTTGGGGGCCCGCTGGCCCTTGGACCCCCCATCCATGGTGGGGAACGGTCCCCCTGTTAGGATGAGTGTACAGTAAAACTGGGGTACAAACACGACTAAACAATAACATCTATGAATTTGGAAGATTAGGCTTCACAACCAACAAACAACCACCTTTAAACTGTTCGGAGGGGGAGTGGAAACATTGGCCCTTTATCAATTTCTCCCACTTATGGAATTTGAGAAAGGAAGAGAAGGGGCATGGGCCCTTTCACACCATTTTATGGTTATATTGATGCAGAGGATGTGTAGTTGCCTCATTTTCCAATGAGTGAGTAATTTTATGATAGAGGAGGAGAAGGAGGATGGGCCCTTTTTCAAATTCTTGGACTTTGAGTGAGGACTTGGCCCTTTCTCTTGCTTTAGTAAGTTTTGGGAGGAAGAGTTAAGGAGATGTATCCATATTTCTCACATTTGTTCCAATCAAATGATTAGCATGGGAACCCCCTTAAAATTTTAGGAGGATAAGGAGCACATGCACTTAATTTTCTCAAAGTCTTGTGAATTGAGTGAGCAAATGACCCTTTTATCTCACTTTAGTAATTTTGGGAGGAAAATACAAGGAGCGCTAGCCATTTCCCATACTTATTCCATTTGAATGAGTAGTATGGTCACTCCCTTATACTTTTGGGAGGAGAAATAGATCGGGTCCTTTCTCAAACTCTTGTAATTTGAATGAGCAATTGGCCCTTTCTCTTGATTTATTAATATTTGGGAGAAATATTCAAGGATCACTAGCCCTTTTGCACACTTGTTCCATACGCACGAGTAGCATGGGAAATCCCTTATACTTTTGAGAGGAGGAGTGGAAACATTGGCCCTTTCTCACTCTATTTTAATTATGGTTTCCCTTCATCAGACTTCTGAAATTTGAGTAAGGAGGAGGAGAATGATATTTGTCCCTTTATCACCCTTTTATGGTTAGAGAGATGACGAGTAGGTGGAGTGGCCTCATTTTACAATGAGCAAGTAATTTTAAGACATAGGAGGAGAAGGAGAATGCGCCTATTCTCAATTTCTTGTAATTTGAGTGAGCAACCCGTTTTCTCCCTCTAGTGACTTTTTGGAAGAAGAGTTGAGGAGCACTAGTACTTTCCCAAACCTCTTCCATTCGAATGAGTAGCATTGGCACTCCCTTAAATTGTTGGGATGGAAAGTGAAAACATTGGTCGTTACTCCCACTTTGAGATTTGAGTAAGGAGGAGAATGAGCATTGAACCTCTCTCACCATTTTATGGTTAGAGTGGTGAGGAGGAGTTGGAGTGGCCATATTTTCCAATGAGCGTGTAATTTTATGAAATAAGAGGAGAAAGAGCATGGGACCTTTTTCAAACTCTTTTAATTTTAGTGATCAACTTGCTCTTTCTCTCGCTCTAGTAATTTTTGGGAGGAAGAGTTGAGGAGCTCTAGCCCTTTCCCACACTTGTTCCATTCGAATGAGTAATATGCGCACACCCTTAGAGTTTTAGGAGTAAAAGGAGCATGAGCCCTTCATTAAAATATTGTAATTTGAGTGAGAAACTGGCCCTTTCTCTCATTGTTGTAATTTTTGGGAGGAAGAGACAAGGAGAACTATCATTTTCTCACACTTGTTCCATTCGAATGAATGGCATGGGTTGTTAAATTATTGAACCATTGATCTACAGGAAAATGAGAGCAATTGAGAGGTGAAATGTGTAGTTGAATATCAAGAACAATGTACACTAAACAAGACAAATTTCAGACAAATCTAATAAGAATTGATCAGTAAATTACAATGTTAATCTTAATTAATTTAGTAGTAATACAACAATGTTACAATAAGTATAATTGAAATCATGTGGATAGGATTCGAATCTACCAACTCAAGCTAACTGGAAAGCTAACTAGGAGTATCTAAATCACTGCATGGGAGCCACTAGTCTAACTCTTGATGTCTAAATCAGTCCAACAATCAGTTAAACCAATTAAAGTGGTGAGGTAGGTGGAAAAAGGTGCCACTTCCCCATGCATCCCTGCAAAACGGTGCTATACTAGCTAAGAGTGACCTAACTGAATGTAACTGAAGGTTGACTCAGCATAACTGGCTACCTACCACAACCAACTGATGGAGGTTGTTGGTGGAACTTAGATTGGCTCCTATATTGTAGGGATTGGTCTCATACAAACATAAACTCATGCATGAACATGCAGTAAGTCGCAGTTAACCTCTACATGTGTTCCCCACACTCTAGTACAGTAATAATGTCTCCCTAAGCTAGACAAGATGATCAAATAGACTATATATGGACAAGGGAGGATTATATAATCCTAACACCCCCCCTTAATCATGGCTTGGACAACTTTGGTCCCCACGAACTAGGCCAAAATTCACCCATACAATCTAATGAAAAATAAAAATGCGTAATAAAGTAAGGAAAATGGGGAACCCCCTGCCCCTCAAAAAATAAGCAGGAATCAGGAACAATGAATCAATCCTTTACACCAAGAAGAGATATGAGAAAGACAAATCTATTTTCTATTAAGGAATTGGTAAATATATATGTAATATGCTCCTCTGTAGGACAGTAATGCAATGTGATAGTTTTTTCATGCACTAGTTCCCGAATAAAATGCATGTGAACCTGAATGCACTTCGTCTACTACTTCTGAACTGGATCATTGGATATTTTTATGGTACGTTGGTTGTCACAATAAATGTACACTGAAGGTGAAGTGTGAATCTCAAATTCTGTCAAGATTCCATGTAGCCAAACTGTCTGAATAATTGCATTTACATCCCCCCTATACTGCTTCTACTGAAGAGAGTACAAGTGTTGCTTGCTTCTTACTGGACCAACAAATTGGCCTAGATCCCAACATAAACACAAATCCTGAAGTGGATTTTCTATCATTCTCATCTCCATCCCAGTCTAAATTTGTGAAGCCTATGAGATCAAGTTGTACACCAGCTGCATCATTAAAGAAATTTTGAGGTCTAAAATGGACCTCCTAAGGAAAATAATAAAATAATAGTTAAGATAATAAAATAATATTTATTAATTTTGGAGGAAGAAATAAAAAAACTACTTTTTGTGTTCATATTTTCGACATATGATCACATAATCATCACGTTTTTTCAAGTATTTCTTGTTTTGGGGTAGCAGGTCCCATCAAAAGTATGCAGTGTGCGTATTCGTTGGATGTAGAATCAAATTCCACATCCAAGGAGCTCTCCTGATCAAAATTTGAGTAAAAACACAAGGAGATATGTCGAAAATACGAACAAAAAAAGTAGTTTTTTTAATGACAAATATGTCAATTCAACCATTATGGTTGACTCATTTTATTGAAATTCTATTGGTTCTTGAATTCCAACTCACAAGAAATTTTTGTTGGCACGTTTTTTTATGAGGCCCATTTTAGACCCCAAATTTCCTCTAATGAATGAATCCCATAATCTCTAGTACCCTGCACATAGTGCAAGATACGCTTTGTTGCCTTCCAATGCAACTCATGTGGATCTTGCATGTTCCTGGAATCACCACTCACAACATAGGATATGTCTAGTCTCAAATGTGTGAGGTATAGAAGGCTCCCAATGAGCTTTTTGAAAAGAGTGATGTCTACAAATGGTGTAGAGCCACCTTCATCTAGCATGATGCCAGATAGGAAAGGAAAAGGGGGTGCCTTACAATATTCCATGTGGAATCTTCTGAGCATGTCTAATGATCATCTGGACTATGATATCATGATTCCCAAAATCTTTTGACTTACTTCGAGACCAATAAATTGTCTTAACAATACTAGAGCAGTCATAGCGAATGCTTTGTTAAGAGATTACTTGATGCTTCTCAATCCAACAACAGAGCTGCTAGTAATGATCAATTCATCCAGATACAAAAAAATCAGTAGCAAGGATCCCTCTTTATTTTGCATGTAAACATTGCAATCTAATTTGCATATTTCAAATCTTTGTGACATGAGGAAGGCATCCATTTTGGAATACCATGCCTTTGGGGCTTGTTTGAGTCCATAGAGTGATATCCTTAGTTTGCAAACTAAGGAGGGAACCTCCTTGTACCCATCAGGTTGTTTCATTTCAATCTATTCCTTCAAGTCACCATGGAAGAAGACACTTTTCAAATCCATGTGATGTACCTCCCATCTCTTTGAAGCTACAACTGCCAAGACAAGTCTAATGGAGTCTATTCTTGCTATTGGAGTGAATGTTTCATTATAGTCCAATCCTTGAACCTGTGAGTATCCTTTGGCCACCAACCAAGCCTTATACTTTGTTGTGGTTCCATTAGAGGTTATATTGGTCTTGTAGACCCATTTGCACAGAACTAGTTTCCTCCCTAGAGGTAAGGAAACAAGTTCCCATGTTTTGTTTTCTTGTAAAAAATCAAATTCCTCATCCATAGTTGCTTTCCACCTTGGATCATGCCAAGATTATTTGAATGTTTGAGGATCTGATCCCAACATCATGAAGCACCTCTTAGGGAGAATTGTATCTGTGTGGGGCAGTGCAACATACTCTTTCTGATACTAGGACCTCGTTCTTTTTTTATTATCTGGGTCCCCAACAACATCCCTAGTTGCTTTCATGGGTTGCTGAGCCCATTCAGGATGCTGAGATGAAATAGACGCTGGATCTAGATCTAGATCCTCAATATAAAAATCATGTTGGTCCTCCTCTTCTTATGAATCTAAATCTGAAATGTCAGACAGTAAACTTGTATATGCAAATGGAAGTAAAGGAGTTTTAATACCTGTATCTGCTTCGAATAGAAGTTGTGGTTGTACTGGATCTGAGTATGGCATGAAATGTGAGAATGCATATTCCTTGGAGGTATGGTCTACAATACCTTTCACTATAATATTCCTAGTTGAAATATCTGTGATCTCTACTGAGTCAATGCCAAATACCACTTACTTTAGCGAGCTAGTGTGAGTCATCTAATATACATATAACAAATTTGCTGCGAGGGAGAGCACATAGAGTACATTTATGAACTCTCCATGTTGGATTTTAATAGAACCTCTTCCTGCTGTTGGGATTTGAGAGTCATCACCCATATGAATAATAGGTCCTCCTATGAGATTGAGAGTGGTGAAGGATTCCCTGGAGGAAACCATGTGGTTGGATGCTCCAGAATCTATCAAGTATGCCTTCAACTGAGTGAATCCTTCCTTCAAGGCATGGCACCTCTCATGATCTTTTATTGGTTGTCCAACATCAGACTTCTTTACTCTTTATGGAAGAGAAATATTGTTTTGTTCAAGGAGTGTTGACAACTGGTCGATTGTCTTCTTCATGCATTGGCTTTCTGAATGAAATCCTCTCATATAGTATGGGTATCTAGTCTTCTCGGATTTCTTATTTTTTCTTGGAACCCAAGGCTCCATCGGAAGATCTATGATTCTTCTTTGGATTTGAATTAGTGGCTTTGGGATCCTTCCCTTTGTGCTTCCCTCTGGCTTGCGTATTGTTTAAGTCTGTCATCAAGAGTGCTTGATTCTTATAGGTCTAAATCACTCCCATTTGAACCAATTTATCTTGCTCTTGTATTAAGGACTCAATAAAAGCATCTAGAGAAGGAATCTTCCAATTGGGGATGGAATTTATTCCGGAGGAATGTAGAGACAAATACTGAGTACTCAGGGCCAAGCTTGCTCAGTACAGACAGCACAATCTTTTCATCTTTCCTCTCTAATCCACATTGTTTGCTTCGCAGTACTACATAAAGAATGAAGCCCTACATAAAGCCTCATTTGGCATAACAACTTTATGTTTCAAGTCGATCCCATGTTCATCGGAAGGCTTCGATGGATTTGATGAGGTTCTCATAACAACTCAAGATAACATTGCAATAGCTCATCCAACTACTTCTATTAATTTTACCTCTCCTATCAAACTAAAAGTATGTATGATGCGTTCCCATGGTCTTGATGACAATTAAAAGGTGTCAATTTCTCTTCCTTTTGGGGTCACAAAATGATAAAGTAAAACTATTATGAGGCATTGATTAGTCTATGAGCTTCAATGCCAAGAGCTAGTGCTAAGATGGTTGGGTGATTTTACATCATCACCACACATGCATGGAAATTTTTAGTAGTTAGTATTGGTTCTTTCATAGTTAGTAGAACGCATTTCAATAACATTTTCCATAGAAAACTTTATTGGGGAAACTCTTCAAGCACTCTCTCACATTTCATGAATGGCGCCTAGAATAAATTTTGTTGACATACATGTATGCCTAAACTTGAAGGACTAAGGTGGATTTGACTTTGTGACCTCTTTGGCTAATATGAATTCACCATGGCAAGTCAAACCACTTTAGCTAACCCTAGGGGATTTTTGCATCCCACTAACACATGTATGGATAAGTGAAAATAACTCCACACACATTTAGTGGAACTATGTTGATCTCTACTTCATAGATGTAATCAACTAATATGGAAAACTCCATGTTTTACTTTACTAAGACACAAATATTTGTTCTTGTTGAGCCAACAAACGAGTAGGGATCATGATATAAACCCATAAATATATTTCTATTCACTATCTTGTTCAAATTAATTAGTGAACAGATAAAAAGATGATATATTCATTCACACAAACATTATCATGTTTATATTGACAACTAAGCAACACCAAATTCCCATTAAGTTTGTGACAATGTGTTACAAGGTATAGACAACTTGAATTTGAGAAAAATATCCAAGTAACCACTATTCAAGTATTCACAACCTCATGATATGCATTTATCATTGGGACACAAACATTTCAAAGTCTTCTAGTCTATTCAATATCATGTATAATGAACAAAGTACAAAAATTTCCAAATTGGAAGAGACAAACAAGGAAGATGATTTCTCTTAACTATTGGCCTTCCATGCAAATTGTTGATCTCCTCAACTACATCAATACATTATTTCTACAACAAGAGTCACTGCACTATGGTTTGTAATGCATATCATATGATTGAAATGTATGCCTATGTAACTAGGTCACAACACCACAAGTGTGTGACAAAGAATACTAGTGTGTTTATACCACAACGTTACTTCTCAAGTTTAATTTGTGCCAAATATTCATCACTGTAATGTGCATCAAGCATTCATCACTGTAATGTGCATCGAGCACCAATACCTTTATACTAACATGCATATCAAAGACAACAACCAAAACCACAAGTGAGTGCTTAAACAAATTCTCAATGAATCTCTCTCATCAATTCGATCAATCAATTGTGCTTTGTCAAACTCTCAACCCTTTCATTATCGCCACTGAACCAAAGAAAACCTTTTTAGAACATAGCTCACCACTAGACCAAAGAAAGCCTTTCTAGACCATAGCTTAAAATGAGTTTTTATTTACACAAAACATTAAAATGTTGATTAGGACCTTATTAGCCAAGTTAATCGAAGACCCACCCTTCCAAAAAGATCATTTAAGTTTATGTTATGACCATTTAAACTATATGTTTTGGTTTAATCCACCATTATGTGTGGTGAACCAAAATCTATTGCGACAGCTAAACCATCCAAAAGTGACAAATATCATTCTCCCAAATAAATTCAAATATAAGATATTTTGAAACCCATAATTAAAAAGAGAGCTTTCCCATAATATCTAACGTAACTAGGTTTAAAGGTGATAGTTCTCACCTAATATCTCACATAACTAGGGTTAACCGAAATCGTAACTTCAACACGTAACTGGGTTTAAGCAATTGTTCTAAAGCAAGCCTCCACTTTATCTCCAGGTGGAGTTAGGCTTATACGAGTGTATCCGCACTAGGTTATAGAAATATCTAAACTAGCTGGGGTTCACTGCTATTCTGAGTTGGGTTTCCAAATGTCTCTAAGTCCCATCTCATGTTGGGACCGCTGGTCTAAATTAACCTTGAATGTCCATCTCCCTGGGATAAAGTACCCCTATCCATATTATAAAGGTTATCATATCAACTCGTTGTGGGCTACCTGTTCTAAAGTAACCTCGTATGTATCTCTCCAGGATCGTATAAAATGGGCTACCTGTTCTAAAGTAACCTGCGTAATTGGGTAATTAAAAAGCAAGCTTTCATAACTTTGCGCTACATAAATCTTTCAATCCCATACAATTTAAACTATATGTTTTGGTTTAATCAACCATTATGTTTGGAAAACCAAAATCCATTGTGACAACTAAACTGTCCTAGAGTGACAGATGTTGTTCTCCCAAATAAATCCAAATATAAAATATTTTGAAACCCATAATTAAAAAGCGAGCTTTTAGAACTCTGCACTACATAAATCGTTCAATCCCATACAATTTTCTTCGGAATGAGTTGCTGGAAACGTGATCGAAAGGAAGTCCCTTCACCTCGCAGGGTTTTGGACAAGCTGGTAACTCCATGAGTCCAAGTTTTGAACCTCCTTGTATCTTTTTTTTGCCCTTTAACATTTAGTTTTCTCACATGAATTTACAGTTGGGAGGTCTCTAATGCCTGGCTAATTCTAATGAGCAAATTATATTGATATTTTCATATGTGGTTGTGCAAATTCAATTCTTAGGTTTCCTCTAATCTGTCGCTCATAAAATATGTTCAAGGTTAGTGCTTGTTTAATATTTCCACTAAAATTGTAGTACAATCTAGTAGTTGGTTGTGTTGCTTTTTCCATGATTTTAAGTAGCACATTCAATGAACACAAGGGTTATGAGAAAGAAATATGTGATATTGATGCACATGGTTTAAACACCCAAATGATATTTTATTTGTTTTCCTCTCCGTGTGTTGATATTTATGGTGAGGGTAATAGAGTGTGTCTTCATTCATTTTCTTGTCCATGTGTTGAGTGGTGTCACTTTAATTATGTGGTTGTCTACCCATGCGTTGCAATCCTATCAAGGACCATAATTTAATCTTATCAGCTGTTGTAAGTCTTTCCTGTGTGCCAATAAAATTCCTGTCATGTCCCCACCCATCATACCGACGATGGAGAGGATGAGACTGGGTTGCTACTATTGTCAAATGGGTGATCTAGCCCCATTTACAGAAACCTACAAATGCATTGAATTAAAAACATACATAGATGCATAATAATTGCAATTATACAATGGAAGCAAATCATCCATACAAGCATTATGTGTATTAAACATAAGAATATACACATATGCATTAATACATAGCAGAAACAATGCATTAACTCAAGCATTCTTCCTGTTCATAATAATTTATAAAACAAATACATTCTAGAAGTTAAACACGGGAAAATACTTATCTTGAAAATAAGTTGACCCGCAACTAACTAGGTCGCTGCAACATTCCACCCAACCATAGGCCAGTGTGTTCATCAATCTCTCAGCATCACTACCACCCTCGAGCTGAGCATGATTCCACAAGGCACTAGGGAACAACAGGCTCACTCATATCCAAAACCATAAATCCACAGTCAAGCCAACACAGCGTTGGGTTTCACAGACTATCCAACCAAGCCAATAATAGATTGGGTTTCACAGGCTTCTAAGGCAACAAGCCAATTACATAGGGGTTCCTTGGACTTACTCAACCAAGCCTAAATTCACATCAAACACATAGTCAACCATTTAACAGGTGGGTTCCTTGGACTTACTCAGCCAAGGCAACACCAGCATGCACTTCACAGCAAAATACAATTGCTGGGTTGTAGAGAAACGTTTGGCAACCACATACATAAATGGAAGATGGGGAAAAAACAACCCAAGTGACCAAATTGTTTGAGAAATGTTTGATGGCCTTCCGAAGGAAAAAACGGCCTCTATTCACACCCAAATTGTGGGTCTACCCTCCCAGCCACAAAACATAACCAAAAGGGGTGGGCTTGCAACCCAAACAGACTAGTAAAAAGGGAAAAACTGACCTAGGATGAGAAATTCATTTTAGAAACTTTCTATGGGCTTCACGCGGGAAAAAATAGCCACTTCCATACCCCAAAACATAGATATATCCTCCTGGGGACGTAGCAACACCAAAAAAGACTTCCCAGCCATGGGGAAAAATGGGAAACCACATAAAAATGTGGGGGGAGATCCTAGCTTGCTCCCACTGACAAAAAAAACCTCAATAAACTCCCAAAATTCGTGGGTTTCTTCTAACATCCATTGTGCAACCAAAAAAGGGTTTTTCCCCAGCCAAGTAATGATGAATCAACAACAAAAACATCAAGGGAAGGGCCCAGCCACTAAGCGTTTCCCAAAACGACCTCCCATCCATGGGAAATTGAAGAATACTGCCAAAAACGTGAGGGAAATCACACAGGTAGACAAAAATGTGGATGAGAGAGCTCTCCAATCTTCCCCTGCGTGAGAGATCCTCCACCTGAATGAGAATGGGTGAGGAAATGAAAGGCATGGGTGCCTTATGGCTTGGGCATGCCTTCCCAAGCTTTTACTTGCCCCACAAGTAAAAAACACACTTTCCAAGAATGGGTGACTTCCCAAATCTGAATTTTGACCTCCATACCTTTCCCATCCCAAGGAAATAACTTCCCCAACCACTTCTTATGACTTGGCACAAAAGAAAAAAAACGTAGTTTACCACTCTATCGGTTTTCCCTTAGACATTTGGCTTTTACCCATTGGCTCAAGGGTTTGAATGTTTCCCCTCCCTATTCCTTATGAAATCATGCCCCCATCTCTTTAACGTTGAGACGCATAGGTAGTTCTGGTATTTTTATTAATTTTCATTTTACATGATGTCTCAAGCATATCGTTCCTGGCTAGCACATAAACCATCGGCATCGATTTTAATCGCCGATACATAAGACACTAAATCCATGGTGGTGCCTTTGCCTTGGGCTCCACGCCATGAGCAAATAAAAATATTTACATCATATGCAATTCAATACCACAGGGTCAAAACCGGGGTGTTACACTCCCTGTTGTTGGTTGCAATTTAATCTTATTAGCGACCATAATTCCTTCTTGTGTGTCAATAAACTGCTTGTTGTTAGTTGCAGGTTTGTTTCCTATATAGAACGAGCTAAATCGATGGATTACATTGATTCCAATTGTTTTCTTATTTTAAAAAAGAAATTAATTTCATTATCTATTTTACTACTTTGATGTTGCTCGTTAAAAGAAACTATTCTGATACCCTCGATGAAGATAATTAAACCTCCCTGCATAGTTTTGATCTTCCAGATTCTCGAACTGAAGTTCTAATTAGTAGAGAAATTCCACTGCACCAGAATCTTAGATGCTTTTCCTCTTTCACCAACGAAGTGCATTTTATGATTTGATACCACTGTATTCAGCAATTTGATTTCACGTGGTCAGTGATAATGAATATATATGTATGTATTGTATATCAGGTGTTATGCGAGGTGTTCTGCGATTTGTTTACACATGGTGGGACAATATTCGTTTGTGATGTGCTTGTGGCTGATCTCTCCTTTAAATCAAAATGCTATGTCCTTTAAATCGGAATGGTACCTTTAGTTTGTTCCTACTCATACGGTCCATTCTTTATCAACATCGATGGTTATTGGAATCGACACTTCGAAGAGGAGAAGAAGCAAGGGCTCCTCGACTCCATTACAGGAGCTCAACAACGTTATGTGGCAGTCCGTCATTTGCACGATGTAGTAAATAGATCGATAAATTACAGATCTTGTAGATTTGAGTAATAAAAATAATACCCTCTAATGTGTGGACATGTGGAGGCTCCTCATAGGCCATTGACAGATGATGAGTCGTCAACAAAACCTTCACAACAAAACTTTCACAAAGGAGCAGCCCCTTGAATAACACCTTCGATGTATTTATGACTGACTTCCACTTATTTATTGATTCTGGAAAAGTGAGTGCTTCCCTACCTATCCAGAAGCCCACCCACACCTATGTATAGTGGATCGTTCAACACCTATAGCACGAACCAATTTTTGACCCATCAGCCCTAGTATCATAATATAGGCGACCGAATAGCCTCCCCCCTAATTACTAGACCAACCTACGATTATAATTCCAAAAACACCTAGTGAAGATATGGAAAACAGATGAAGTTTATCTATGTCTGAATCTGATGATACCATACCATGATCAAAAGGTCCAACGACCTGAGCAACTAAACTTGGCATAAGATTATATGTGAAGGATCCCCTTTATTTCTAAAAACAATTGTCTTCATTTTGTTTTCCTTTGCAATTCTAACCTGATGGTAACCTAAAAAGCCATCAATGAATGAGAAAGCTTCCTCCACCCCACATTTTCCATGACTTCATTGGCTGTATGGATTTGGAAAAATTTCAAGCCTAAGTTGAACAGGCTCTATTTGTGTTTCAGACGGTCATTCACTTCAACCAACGAACAACAACTTTGAAAGCTCAAATGCTCTTAAGAAATGAACCTTAGATATACATGACTTTTTTATTATTATAGTTGATGAAGGGTTATAACTTATAAAAAATACTAAGAAGGTTGATCTACCTGTTCACACCCGTGCTTATTACATACCAAATAGATTCGGTTCTAGCAGCTACCTTTTTCCATCCTGATGTTGTTCTAGCATGCACCTTCCTTTTATTTCATTAAGAGTATTTTAAGGAATCATAAGGAAGTGGTCCTAGAATTCATGAATCAAGATTAAATATTTGGAATTGATGATTGGTGTTGTTCTTCGTTAGTGGTCAATTAGGTGGATTGAGTGGAGTTGACGAATTGAGCCCTCATCTATGTCTGAAGGCTAGTAAGGTGGATAGCTCAACTCGAGAATTGGTCCAGCTCACTTGAAGCCAACCAGAATTATTCATACAAAACCAGGACCGACGCCAGCACATTAATGGAATATCAATAAGCGCTTGAAATAAATAGGCTTAACCTGCCTAATTATAAACCAACTTTTGTGATCAGGTTTGAAGGCCAACAGCATAAATCCCTAACCGACGTGACCTCATATAATAGAGGCATGGATATGAATGACCATGACCAGTGTGCTCTTCAATAACTTGGGAGACCAACCCCCATGGATCTACTTCTGTGGTACTGGATAGATTCCCTGAGCCGATCTCCTTCACCTTTTCATGCCATCGTAAGATCTACCTCCATGCGCATACTCTAAAGGCACCAAGCAACATCAGAAGTATAAGCATAAACATCAACATTGACATTAGTGTTAACATATGCATCAACATTCATCTCTTTCAAATCAGCGTTCATAAACATTTTTATCTTAATGGTATGATCCACACCGAATCAACTCAATGAACAGAACTGAATGGACGAATTGCCAACAACTGAATCAATGATTGACTGAACAACCAAATAGGCATATCATATACATCATAAGAATCATATGGATGCATCTATTTGATTCTTGGTCCTCAATTTCCTCTCCACATACATTACCTTGACTTTGGGAGAGGTTTATAAGTGACTTTTTAAATGTGCCCCTATCTTAAGAGCTAACCCAGGAAATCCATGTCGATCCATTAATCAGAATGAAATCCAAAGAATCACACATTCCAACATATCAATAGATATCTTTAGAAAGTATGGAACCAGACAGAACCCCAAGGAACTCATCAACAGGCAATGGAGGGGTGGACACGTAGCTACTTCCTTCATTAATGAAAGGGTGGCCCTTTTATTTTCTGTTGCCCCTCCAAGAGCACTCTATCACGTACCCATGCCTTGATCATCATGCAGAATTGAAAATTTCATAAAGAAACCATTATTCTTCTTTGAAATACCGAGCATTGCTGTGAAAACACTCATCAACATTCAGGTTCCGACACCAAACTGCCACATCTCCTCTCGCCTGCCAGAGAGAGAGAACATTTCTACTACCCAATCGATGTAGGAGCATCCAGCTTGAAGTTCACTCTATCCAAGCCTGAGTATAAAATTCTCTAGCCTCCCAATAGCAGAGAAATTGATCCTGGCAATGATCAATTTGACGAACCCGCAAGAAGGAACAACTGAGACTCAACCCGCAAAATCAATGATGCAGAAAGGGAGTTGCGGAAGCCAAGATCGGTAAAACCGCATTTCTGCATCCCGCATCCCACAAGTTGCAGAAAGTAAGTTGCGGAAGGGAAATTGCAGAAATTGAGATCTATGAAACCGCATTTTCACATCCCGCATCCTGCAAGTTGCAGAAGGGAAATTGCAAAATCCGAGATCTGCGAACTCACATTTCTACATCCCGCATCCCGCAAGTTGCGAAAAGGAAGCTTTATAGCAAGAAATCCGACTTTTAACTGAATTCTTGGACAGGTTTGGCCATTCAGGCCATCATCAAGCCAGCAATCCAAGTCCCATACTTAATTCAAAAATGCATTGAAAGAAACATACACATATGTATACAATTGCAATCATACAGCTGAAGCAATTCATCAATTCAACACATTAAGCATGCTCATCATTTTTCCTTGAGCAAATACAATGCAGAGAAATATAGATGTAGGGAAAATACAACTGCGTAGATTAACATAGACAAGAACACTTATCTTTGAAGACTTTGTCCCGCAACCAGCTATGTCCCTGCAACGTTACCCCAACCATAGGCCAGTGTGCTCATCAATATCTCAGCAGCACTGCCACCCCCGAGCTGGGCATGATTCTCCCAAGGAATAAGGAACACTAACAGGCTCACACATAGCCAAGGATACAACAAAATGCAGCCAAGCCAACACAATTGGGTTTATAAGGCTGCAGGAAACAAGCCAATATACTGTTGGGTTTATTAGGAGAATCATCTAATCCAGCTAACAGTTGGGTTTATCAGACTGCACACAGTCAATCCAACACTCACATTCAAAACCAACCAAGGATTACTCACAAGACCAAACACAACAAGACACATCCAAGCCAACAGATGGGTTTATCAGGCTATCAACCAAGCCATCCTTCAAGTTGGGTTTACCAGGCTCCTGAGGCAGTGGGCAGGGAGAACTGCTAAGCTAGTGAGCTCATCCACAGAGCTAAGGACACCCTCACAAGACCCACCTGTCCTGGCATTCACATTGCCTACACATCCAACACAAGGAAGTGTCCCCTTCTCCGCTCCACGGTCCCTTAGGCTACACCTTCCCTTCCAGTGCTCTTCAGGATGTGCATAGAAGGTTCACCAACCACTCTTATCTTATTGTGAGGTTCCACACTAGGTTTATCAAGCAAATTATACGTCTCTCCTACTCCTAAGTCTTGTATATAGTTCAGACCAAATCCAAGGTGCACAACACAACAACCACAGGGAGACACTACAACACAGGATTCACTCCGATACACAAGTGACAAGGTCTCATAACACTCTGCAATTCGGGATAACACTGCAACCCCACAACCAAGATCGCGGCAAGGGAAAATAATTGCAGAGATGCATAGCAGCCCTGCTAGTTCTCGTTGCATCTGTCTGATCGGGAAGAATGACCAACCCGTGGGTGAATGAGCAAATACAATGCAGAGAAATACAAATGCAGGGAAAATACAACTGCGTAGATTAACATAGACAAGAACACTTATCTTTGAAGAATTTTTCCCCGCAACCAGCTATGTCCCTGCAACGTTCCACCCAACCATAGGCCAGTGTGCTCATCAATCTCTCAGCAGCACTGCCACCCCCGAGCCGAGCATGATTCTCCCAAGGAATAAGGAACACTAATAGGCTCACACATAGCCAAGGATACAACAAAACATAGCCAAGCCAACACAATTGGGTTTATAAGGCTGCAAGGAACAAGCCAATATACTGTTGGGTTTATCAGGAGAATCATCCAAGCTAGCTAACAATTGGGTTTATCAGAATGCACACAGTCAAGCCAACACTAACATTCAAGACCAACCAAGGAGTACTCACAAGACCAAACACAACAAGACACATCCAAGCCAACAAATGGGTTTATTAGGCTATCAGCCAAGCCATCCTTCAAGTTGGGTTTACCAGGCTCCTAAGGAAGTGGGCAGGGAGAAATGCTAAGCTAGTGAGCTCATCCACAAAGCTAAGGACACCCTCAAAATAATCACCTAGCTTGGCATTCAAATTGCCTACACATCCAACACAAGGAAGTGTCCCCTTCTCCGCTCCACAGTCCCTCAGGCTACACCTTCCCTTCCAGTGCTCTTCAAGATGTGCATAGAAGGTTCACCAGCCACTCTTATCTTATTGTGAGGTTCCACACTAGGTTTATCAATCAAATTCTATGTCTCTCCCACTCTTAAGTTTTGTATATAGTTCAGACCAGATTCAGGGTGCACAACACAGCAACCACAGGGAGACACCGCAACACAGGATTCACTCTAATACACAAGTGACAAGGTCTCATAACACTCTGCAGTTCAGGATAACGCTGCAACCCCGCAACCAAGATTGCGGAAATGGAAAATAATTGCAGAGATGCATAGAAACCCTACTAGTTCTCGTTGCGTCTATCTGATCGGGAAGAATGACCAGCCCATGGGTGAATGAATCCCCCCCCCCGCTTTCCCAAAAACGTGAGGGAAGATGGAAAAAAGTTCCTTCCTTCCAGAATGGCATATGTTTTTGGGTGCTTTCTTTCCCATGAAGTCAAAACACATTCTTCAAAATTGGGTGCTCTGCCTAATTCAAATTCTTGCCCATACTCTTCCCATTCCCAGGCAATAACTACCTCAACCAAATTTTGGCAAAAATTAATGATTGGGGAAGAAGACAAGAAAAGGGTAGTTGACAGTTTGATGGGTTTTCCTTTGACACATGGCTTCAAGATTAAACATTCCCCCTCCCTTTATCCTCATGAAATCATGCCCCCATCTCATTATCTGTTGCATTGACATAGCTGGTTGTGGGTTTTGTATTAAATCACATATTTCATGATGTTTACAAGCATGCTTGACTTAGCACATGAACCATAGGAATCAACTATGATAACCTATACACCAAACATTAATCAATGACAGGGCATTGGCCTTGAGCTCCTTTCCATGATTCCATATAATATTTACTCATATACATTTAATGCAAACGAGGTCAAAATCGGGGTGTTACATTCCCCTTCCCCTTCAATAGCACTGTCCTCAGTGCTTTACAAAATTGGAAAAAATGCTACACTGGTATTGCCCTCAGTGCTCCACAAAATTGAACAAAAATGGGTGTTCCAATCGCATGGCATCCTCCAGCTCCCATGTAGCCTCTTTAGGACCGTAGTTCTCCCATTGCACCTTACCTACCCTATGGCTCGGTTCCGGATCATTGTGACCTTCTTGTCAAGGATGCGTATTGGCTCGATTTGGAACTCCCTCGAATTCCACCTAAATCACATCCCAATTTAGCACATGGTTAGGATCATGTATATATTTCTTAAGCAAATAAACATGAAAAACATTATGAGCCCTAGTGCTAGTAGGCAAAGCAAGTCTATATGCAAGTAACCCTATTCTTTTGAGTACTTCAAATGGAGTGGAGGGCCCTTGGAAGGGATGAGCATCAATATAAAGTAATTTCCATTTCCATTCATAACCAAAAAGCATTGCAAGGAAACGCAACAAGAACCTGAATGTATAGTTGGACCTTTCATAATCAGGTGGGTTGCTACTATTCTTGGTAAGTCGGGACAAACAAGACTTGACTCTTTTATGCTGGTATTTCCAGTAGGTAGACATGGAAACAACTGACTGATATAATTTATTTAAGAACCTACTCTTCATTAATTGAATGATAGGCACTGGTCTTTAAAGATCCTACTGCCATTCCCTCAAATTATATGTGAAGGATCCCCATTATGGGGATCCTACATAATATGAATCAAATTTGCAAGTTAGATACTGAACTTGATGAATTCCAATGCACAATCAATACAGTTAGGGAATAGTGACATAAATTAGCTAGTGAACGGGAATGTCATTCAATAATTATGTCGTCACTGTCACCTTAATCTGCAAATATTTTCCCTAAACTATAGCATAGCTATCCCCCTTGAATCCTTAACTTTACTAAACAGGTTCGAGGATGAAATATTTATTAGGTATAACCTGATCATGAGGATTTAACATTTCGAAGGGAGGACTCTTCAACAACTCTGCCAATGTATACTTGCTCACAACAATCAAATCCATGGCAATTAAACTTGAAAAAGTTGGTGGCACGTTGTAAACGTTTGTTTGTTGGTGGATCAATATTTATCAGTGTACATGTTATTTTTATGCATGGATAGGTGTATATATCTTAGAATTTTGGGGTGGACTACCATCTATGCTTTTTCATCTAAGGACGTGAATGAGACAAGTGTACTGTCTAGATTGATTCTATGGGTGTCGTCCAAGCTTAAATGAGAATGAGACAAGTATATTGTCCAAATTGATTCTATAGGCGTCATCCAAAATTAATAATTAATAATTTCAAAAAAATAAAAAATAGCTTAATTAACATGTGATAAGTACATTTAGTGATAGTTGTAAAAATTAAAATTATTTTTCAACTATTGGATTATTAGATACAACTACGAGCTTAACTCCATCGATTATTAGATACAACTATTAGCTTAACTCCAATGATTATAGAACTATTAGTGAATCCAGAGCCAACTGTGATTCACTATATAACCAGAGTTGTGTGTAGATGTCAGTGAATCGTGTATTTCACGACAAGTTGAAGCACATAGAGATTCGATATCACTTCATACGTGATATGGTGTAGAAAGGTGCGGTCGAGTTACAGTATATTTTGACAGATGACCAGACTGCAAATGTTCTCACTAATCCTCTTCCCAGAGTGAAGTTTGAATACTTTCGAGGAAGACTTGGAGTAGAGGAGAACGTATCCCTCCTTGAGAGGGAGAGATTACTAAAAGACATTTATCATGCTTTTGCCCAGATACCTCTACTCGTCTAGGTTTTCAGCCAGGTATGGGAGAAATCCCATTGGCAGATGAGATGGACAAGCAATAGATGGTTGAGTTCACACATGTGCCTCTACTCGTCTAGGTGCTCTACTAGGTACAGGAGAAATCCCATCAGCAGATGAGTCGGAAAGGCAGTGGATGGTCGTGTGATTGCACAGGTACCTCTACTCGTTCAGGTTCTCAGCCAGGTATGGGGTACCCGTACCCCCATCCATAGATGAGACGAACAGGTAGTAGAGGGTCGTGCACATTTACTCGTCCAGGTTCTCGATCCAGGTATGGGAGGATCCCATCGGCAGATGAGACAGGCATGTAGCAGATGGAACTACAAATGATAAAAGACCTTGCAATGACATGTTGACGACCTTCAATATGTATAGATATGATTGAGATAGATGAGATGTATAGAAGAGACCCAGACGTTCATGATGTTGATGATGACCATATCTGAAGAATACCTTCCTCATTGAGAAGGAGTGTTGGAATTTATGCAATTTCAGAAGCTATTCTTATTGTACTTGTCTTGTACCTCCTACGAGAGATTATACTGTTGTAATTATTCATTGTAAACCTTGGGGTGAAAAGCAAGCAAAAGAAAGAAATAAAAATAAAATTATAAAATATATTTTTATTGCTCCCCCAAGAGAAGTCGACCCCAGTGATTTTCTTAGTGTAAAATCAATATAAATAGGAGGCACCCCTCCTCATTATTACACACATTCATAGCTACTCAGATCAGCAGAAAAGGTGCACTCCAACAGTCTAAGAGAGTGTTTTCTGGGGTTATGTCCGCGAGATACTTTTTCTCTCTCTTCTTCTCTTTGTTCTCAAAATATCATTATCTCTATACGAAGGTTTACTGGCTTTTTTCCTGATTGGGTTTCCCAATGTAAAAACACCGGTGTTATTGTTTTGTGCTTTGTTCTTTTTCTAGTGATCCTTTAAATTAATTGCAATTAAGATATACTGCTCTAATCTTGTGAAAACATAATAGTTGAATCTGCTGACAAATGTGCTTGGAGGATCAACTTAGAGATTCGAGTTAGATGCAAGGGCGAGAGTCTAGAGGAGGGGGGAATATGGTACTATTAATGAATAGGATCCTCATATAGGCAATAATTTTGATGATATGTAGTTATGGAAGGAAACCATTGACATTGGCCTCTACCTCAGCCCCATTACCTTCCACCGTAGCCCGAGTAGTTGGAGCTTCCAGTTCCACCCCAAGCTCATCTAGAGCACCTATAGGACCACCTATTATTTCTAGAGGACGATTGGTGCCCCTTGCCCATAAAAGGGGTAGAGAGAATCAATGATTTGTATTATTTATCATTGCACTATGTAGTATCAAGACGCCTCATCAGTCATGTGATTCATCTCATGAGATACATTTATTTTGATCATTTGAGGTGATTTTCTATCATTCTATCATGAGCATATTTTAGTATTTTGAGTGTATTGTCGATATGCGATCATGATCCACCATTTGACATCTTATGCATCTTATATATTAATTGTATTTTCGTAATTATGTACCAACATGTTTATTTGATGTTGTTGTTGCTTTAAATGTTAAAAATTTGAAAAAAAAAGTTATTTTTGTATTTTTTTGAGGTTTTACCACATTTTTTTATATGTTCACAAATGTTGCCAATACGTTACATTCCAGATCCTCAGCAAGCTAATAAATTTTACAGCCACTACCACATATTCATAGTAAACAACAACAGAAGCATACAAATTATTTCTCAGAAACCCTAAAGCAAAAGAGGAAAAAAAGAGTCCCAACCCATCATTAGAAAGCTGAAAATGAAAAAATTAACCCTGGAAAATCCTCGATGATGTCAAACTCAGGCAAAAAATCTTAAAATCGTGGCAGAAGTTGTCTTTCCCCATCTTCCCCTTTCTAAAGGTTTCAAGCTTTCCAGGCAAAGATATCCAAAGAGCATTAACATCTGCAACAGGACTACAGCATACAAAAACATCAGGCAATAGAATGGATCCTTTTCTTAGTCTAGAAGTCGAGGATCCAACTTTCGACTTGTTGGCAAGAGAAAACCAAGTTCTGGTAAGGCTCAATCTTGGGGATGTGGGATTATTTTCCTGCAAAAAAGGCACAAAAACAGCGTTTAAATTTTAAATGTTAACCATATTTTCAAAACAAAATGTCAAAAATTGTAACTTCACAAAATATGAAGGAATGCTTGATACATATGCATTAGAACTTAGAAGTGCATGTAAACATTCTCAAAGATATACAATCTGTTAATTGAGATGGAGGATTTAAGGATAAAGGTAATTCGATCCATATAATATTTATGAGGATGTGAATGCACAAATGGGCTACATTCATTGGAATTTGGCACTATATGAAAACAATCAATGTGCACTTGTAAATAATTATCAAAATCATTTCCTATATATACACACAAATATATATACATACAAATAGATTAATTTTTTATAAACTGAATAATCTAAAACAATTTAATATTTTGGTAAGAAAACATCACAAAACAAAGAGTTCAAAAAGACCATTATGGAATTTATCCTTAAGAGAATTCTTAAAAGTCTCCAGTGCAAAGACCAAAATTCTTTCAAATATAGCTACCAGACACAATTACACATGCTCACACAGACGGAGCAGGGGAAAGGGAGACGCGTGCAGCTGCAATATTTTCTTAGTGCTTCTTCCTGAAGACTGATTTGTTGGGATTAACTTTAGCAGTATGGCAATGGTGCATCTATGTTACCAGAAACGAGAAACGGGAAACGAAACGAGAAACGAGAACGGTACGAGAAACGAAGTTACCAGGTTTCACAAATATAAGAAACGAGGAGAGAGAAAAACAAAAAATTGAATTAATTAAAATATATAAATTAAATATTATGACAATTTGCAGATTTTAGTACTGACTTGACTTGGTTCAGCATTTCAAACTCTAAGCTCCAACCAGCTTCACCCAGTTAATTTTAGCTTCAAAGACTAACAAACAAACTACAGGTTCGTTCAACTCCGAATTGAAGAATGGAAACCAATTCATCATAGGTTTAAAGAGAAAAAAATAGTACAAAGAAATCATAAATTTACATATTATGGCTGATTTGTTTACGATACGTGTAAGCCTGCCAAAAACACAACTATTATTCACAAATATATATGATAAGATCCTGTTTTAGATGTTTTGGGCTCTGTAAACCTATTGATATTAATACTGAAATCTTCAAATGAAAAGAATGGAAATGGGACATATACTGCAACCTATAATAACCCC
>LPNX011116262.1:119778-133553 GCA_001517045.1 Pseudotsuga menziesii | reverse complement strand
AGAGAGAGAGAGAGAGAGAGAGAGAGAGAGAGAGAGAGGGAAAGAGAGAGAGAGAGGAGGAAAATGAGAGGAAGTAAAATGGAGAGGGGAAGAAAATGATAAGGATAAATAGAGCATAGGACGGAGCTAGGGAATTCGAGAGGGTTTTCAAGAGAGAGAGAGAGAGAGAGAGATAGAGAGAGAGAGAGAGAGAGAAGGGTTGGGAGTGGGATGGGTATTGTCAATACCCCAAATTTTCCAAAAATTTGTAAATTTTTTTTTAAAATACAACTAAATGTCATAAATGCAATCAACTAGTTGTTTAATTAGTTATAAGTTACTGAATTCATTATCTAAATTATCTATTTGATTATGTTTATCTTTATAGAACAGTTTCTTTTTCAGTTTACTGACTTGTTTTCTCTTTGCGACCACAAGGTGGAACTGTCATGAAAATTATGGGCTTACATAGCTTTTGAGCTAACGCAGAAGTTTTCCTTCTCTTACAGACTTACAGGTAAGAAGTTTAGGTGCTGCTTATAAAAATTCTAAAGCATTCAATTATAAGCTCGTCGCACAAAATAACTCAATAAAGAATATAAATGCTAAACAATTTCCAAATCTTATCGAGGTAAAATCATTAAATTGTCCTTCTTTTTAGACTCTAAGGAATGCAATTTAGTTCTATCCAAAATGGCTATAACTGCCTTCTTTCTAGTAGATGCAAATTTATAGTTCTTAATGCTTACTAAACTATTCGATGTCTATCGTAGTCGTCAAGTGTAAAAATGCCTTAAATCTTTCTTTACAAGCGGTTTTAAGAATGGCAGAGTTATTAAGTCATTAAAAAAGTTACTTATTGTCAAATCTGATAGTTATTAAAATGATTAACACTTTTGTCTATCAACTTAAGGGTTTACATGACAAATACCCCATAACACAACTAGAGCTATTCTCATAAGATGGATATCTTATTGTGAACAGGTTTTATATAATTCCTTTCATAGATATAAAAAGGGACATGTCCTTAATGGACTATAATCATTGAAAGAATGCATAACATAATAGTTTTATGGCCTAACTATTTTATGTTGGTGAATCTATTACTTTACATTGCATTAAGAAAGTGCAAGGTGTGAAAACAAGAGTGCCAAGAATAAACCATGTTCATGATCAGTTTATAGTTTTAACTTTGTTTTAAAGTTCTATAAGCTTTATAAAATGCCTCCTTTATTTGCATTTGTGAACTAGGGTAAGTATTGTTTACATATTATAGAGAGAAAGGTCATAAAAGGACCACGCCATGATGAACATAGGGTTAAACTTGATTTAAGTTATATGAACACCATAATTTATAAAGCAAGGGTCATAATACTTCCCCACGATTTGGATGATTGTTAAGGCAAGTTTTTAAAGTAATAATTTGTTAATTACTATGTATCTCGCATGCTAGGTTGACAAAGGGGACAATAATTATGTTGGAACCTTCGATTTGTTAATAATAAAAAATGATACTCTTGGTTTGTCAAAGCTCGTCGGGACTATGTAACTATACCCACTGCATGCAAAAATTTGGATGATGTACATGGCATCACCGTGGCCAAGCGTCGTATGGTTATAAGGCAACCTCGAACTCTAGCTGGGCATTCTCTCCATCACCTTCAGGCCCTTTGGCCACTCTGCTACCATGCTCTTGTCTGCACTGTCTCTGGCCTTTAATGTCGGCAGTCTCCCTGCTTGCTGTTTCTCCTCAAAGCTCATCCTGAATGCTTGACAGAGAAGTGCTGTCACAAAACTATTTGCTACTTGGGTTTAGGTTTGTGATACTTCCCTTAGGGTTTCTCCATCGCAGCTCGCTCAGTTTGGAGTCCATTACTGTACTGTCCTACCTTTCCTTATCTAAGTGATGATAGTCGATGTCTTGCTTAACCATAGTAGTCGGTGTTTAGGGTTTGTAGCATTTACGGTTTTGTGTTGAGAGTGGTTGCGACCTAAGCATATTTACCGACTGAACTTGTTGTTCCTGTCCTTCATCACTGTAGGTATTTGCTGAGTTAGAAATCCCTCCTGTCTCGCAGCAGATGAAGGGTTTCATCCTCCTTGCATTGGTGGTCGCTTTACTACTTGTGGGTGTCGCACTTTAGTAAAATCTAGGTAAGAAATCTTTATTTAAAAAAAAACATTATCATTGCAGTTTGGTTTTCATCACATAGTTATTTAATTTGTAAACCAGTTTTTAACTCTTTCATTCTCCTTGCTCGCAGGTGTTGGCTTGTTTGATGCGAGGCTGAGGCAACAGTTGCTGGTTCACGGTAAGCCTAGTTTAACCATGGCATTTCCTCCTTGTTTGGTCCCTTGGGGACATTTGTGGGTTGATGCATCGTGGCCTGCAACCCTTGCGGTTTTGGTTTATCCTATTCCTTGGTTTGTTGTTTTTAGTGGATGATGAGGCCCTTGCATTATGTGGGGTGCTCCGGCTCCGGCCATGACTGTAATTTCTAGTTTTGTTTAGTTACTGTGTAAAATGTATAATGAAAGGAAGGTTGTTTATGCCATGCTCTTGATTACTTGTAGAAGCCGAGGGATTTGGAAGGTCTTCAGACTCTTTGTTTATATCTCTGCTGTATATTTTGATATTTGTAGGGTTTTACCCTACTCGGCCATATAAAAAGTGTTTACAGTTTCTTAAAAATTATCTTTATTTATAATGTACTTCTGTGAATTATGGGGTTATTACTTATGTTATATATTATTTGGTTAAGCTCAGTAAATCGAGCATACTGTCACTTGTTGGTTATTTCCTATGCGTTAATATACTTGATTTTTACCTCATAATAGTTTTAAATTTATTTGCTAGGGTTTTTTGTACATTACTTTTATATTAATTTACTTTTTTTAAAAGAATTGTAATGTTGTTATATAATTGTTATCCTTCGAAATATAATGAATTTATGTTTTTAATGAAGTACTTATGTATCTATCAGATACAGCTTTTGAGTACAAAAATTATATTATGTTTACTCTTTACTATAATGGGATAAAAACATTACTTTGTCTACATATTAATACTGTTCTTATAATTATATATTCATTAACTTTGTTCCTTGTTTATTTATAATCATAGAATTAGATAGTATTTTATTATTGTGTTCTTATACTTACTGTACTAAATAATTTATAGAAGTACCCTCTGTATTCTATATTGTCTTGTTTATGTTACAATGTTAATATTTATAAAATAAAAGAATAAGAACGAACTATGTTCCGCATTTGTTAACATCTTAAAAAGTATAGGTTGGTAGTTGTAAATTTTTGTTTATGCTTAGCTAGATAGAACAAAATGAATGAATAACTTACATTACTATCCATAAGTAAATTCTGATACCAACTAAATTATCTGTAGAAGTAAATCAAGATTCTAGCTATTCTTTCTTTCAATTTGACTATTATACATGCAATAGTTAATTAGCCTAAACTGGAAAGAAGTAAACTGTAAAGTAGTAAAGCATTTTTATTTAGCTTAACCCTACTCTAGTTTAACTATTATACTCTTTTCTTGAATTCAAAATAAGAAATAAGATTACTGAAGGTAAATACTGCATCAAGAACTATTTTATCTACCTACACATACTACTATCAGTAAATAATATAGCTTCCTTCTCTGTTTCTGACAACCTCAGTCCAGATTTAATACTACTCCTGGTACAAAAGATATTTCTTCTGATAACAAAATAAAAGGAATTATTCTATAATTCAACAAACATCTTATTCTACATTTTCATCATACTATCTTTATTTATATAATTTCACTACCTATGCTGGAGTACGATCTGGATCACTCTAGATGAGGAAAAACACAGGTAGGGTTTTATTTCTCATCAAAATGATTCTATTAATAAACAAACTAAGAATAAATTCATTACAAAAATCATCTAACTCTTTACATCATAAGCTACAATGCATCATTCAATCACACACACATAATACACAAAAATTAAAAAATAACAGAACCTGTTCTTTGAGCTTGGACGACAACAGCAATGGGAGGCCGTTCGTCCCTACCAACTCCTGGAGAGCACTCAAACAACGACTCCTCAAGACCCTTGAGCTTGCTCTGGTCTCCCTGGCTAGAACTAGGTGCAGCAATAATGAAGTACCAGTCTTAAAACTCAATACCAATCCTGAACTTATTAGTAAATTCTCTGAGCTAGCAAGCTATATCAGACCAAGTTACTGGAAATTATCTCTCAAAACATCTTCCTTACAATTTTCCATTTTCCCCAATAAATTCCTTCAAGTGCATTCCTCCTGAATGATTCTTCTTCTGGAAAATATCTAAGCAACCTCAGCTCTATTCATTGGGTACTTTTAAAAGATTGCCTAGGTCATTTTGGGTTAGTTGTCATTTATTAAGCCACTTGCTTTGATCCCACTTTCTTGGGGGATCATGACCCCAAATGTAGGGAAGTTGCCACCTGCAACATAGGAAGTGTTTGAGGATGCTACCACTTGTCTTTTGCTCTCCACCTAGTTCCTTCCACCAGTTTGACCAGTAACACTCTTATTAATAGCTCTCCCAAGCTGTTGTCTCCACTTTTTATTTATTAATAATAAAATATTCAGAATTACATTCCACTTCTTTTGACTCTACTGAGTCATCAGTTCCTACTTAGCATTAAATTTAACATAATGTCTTAGGAAATAAAATTAAAACAATTAACATTATTTTACAAAATTGGGGTATGTGACATACACACCCCCTTAAAATGTAACATCGTCCTCGATGTTACTTATCCTTCATCCTCTGTAGTCCCTTGGAACAGATTCAGGTATGCCTCCTGTATCTTACTTTCCAGTTCCCAGGTGGCCTCTTCAAGACTAAGGTGCTTCCATTGCACCTTCACCTATCCAATGGTGTGGTTCCGTAGTGTAATCTCCCTCCTCTTGAGGATACAGTGTGGTTCCACCAGAATTTCTCCTTCTAGTTCCACCTGTACAACATTCCAATCAACCACATGAGTAGCATCATGAACATACTTATTCAAAACAGAGATATGAAAAACATTATGTACTTTCAAGTTAGGTGGTAATGCTAGCTGATATGCAACTTAACCAATCCTGGACAAAATTTCGAGCATA
This sequence comes from Pseudotsuga menziesii, assembly GCA_001517045.1. Classification (NCBI taxonomy): domain Eukaryota; kingdom Viridiplantae; phylum Streptophyta; class Pinopsida; order Pinales; family Pinaceae; genus Pseudotsuga; species Pseudotsuga menziesii. Next base: position 128,435 of record LPNX011116262.1, on the reverse strand, counting down.
AATAGAGCATAGGATGGAGCTAGGGAAGAAAATGATAAGGATAAATAGAGCATAGGACAGATCTAGGGAATTTGAGAGGGAATTCAGGAGAGAGAGAGAGAGAGAGAGAGAGAGAGAGAGAGAGAGAGAGAGAGAAAAGGGTTGGGAGTGGGATGGGTATGAAGAGAGAGAGAGAGGGGGAGGGAGGGGGAATATGGATATGGAGAGGGAGGGAGGATGAGGGAGAAATAAATAGGGATATGGGAAGGAGGAATTTGATGAGGGGAGAAAGGGAGTGGGGGAGAAAATAAGGGGGATAAAGGGAGAAAAGTATGGAGCAAGGGAGGGAGAGAGCAAGCAGGGAAGGGGGTCGAGATAAAGCGAGAGAGAGGGGGGTGAGAGGGATATGGGGAGGGAGGTAGAGATATGGATGGAGCAAGAGGGAGAGAGAGAGGGGGGCATGGGGATGGAGAGAGAGAGAGATGGATGGAGCAGGAGGGAGGGATATGGAGGTAGTGAGGAAGAGGGAGTTAAGTAGAAGAATGGGGTGGGAATAGGAGTAGGAGAAAGGGGGCTAGGGAGAATTGGAGGGAGGGAGATGGAGAGGGAGGAAGAAGGGAAACACAGGACGGAGATAATGGAAATTATAGAGAGAGAGGGATTCTATGAGCAAGGGAGGTAGAGGAATGGGGAGGGGAATAGGAGTATGAGCAAGGGGGTAGGGAGAAGAGGAGGGAATAAATTGAGCACATATTTCTATAGACAAACACACAAATCACAAAATAAATCTCATAATTTACTCAGCAATTGAAGAATGAAACAATGCAAAAATGGCTTGTGACTATGAATGATTTCATTAATCAAAACTAATTACATAATAATTACAATGAAATATAATGGCTAAATAGCAACAAGAAATTTGAATCCACATGAGGAAATTCAAATTGATTACACTCTACTTGACTATAGGTAACTAAGACCTTGTCTAAATCATTATCGAAGGACTCAATGGTTAACCAACCTTATCTAAACCATCACTGGAGTTCATTGAAGTTCTAAAATACAACCCAAGTGTTACATCCAATGTTGACAAATGCTAAGTGATTATGGTAGGTGAGAAATGCACCCCTCATGCATGCAACCATGAAAAACTAGTGCTAACTAAATGTTGAGGACTAGAACTGAATGTGAGTGGCTTCTAACTTATCTTGACTAGTCACCAACTTAACTCAACAGACCTTGTTTGGTTTCGGCACTCCCAGTGGATCCTAAATTTTAGGGATTGGTCTAGGATGCTCCTAAACTGATGCATGGAAGTGTAATTAGTGGTAGTAGGCCTCAATTAGTGTTTGCCACACTTTAATAACTAAAACATGTTCCCTAATTAGGCAAAGTCAACCCAATGGTGCTAGTGACTAAAAATAGACTAGATGGACTCCCGATTTAGACATGAATACTCATTTAGACATAGTGAACAAATTGGACAAGGGAGGATTAATAATCCTAATACCCCCCTTGAATGCTAACTTGGACAATTTTGTGGCCCCTGGTAACTAAGACCATAGGTCACCCATTACTTCAAGTAAAATAAAGTAACTCCTCAATACAAGGAGCTGGTGAAAAAACCACATGGGAAAAAATCCCCCCCTCTATCTAAGCAGGTAGAATCAGGTCTCAATTTTGAAAAACTTGAAAATATGTTGCTGCAATATTCATCTTTGTGAGGTAGCAAAGCATCATGCATGGTGTGCTATGCACAGGTATTATGGGGCCTGGCACGTAGACTTCTTCTTATTCTCCAAAATTGATGATGGAAGGAAGAAGGAATGTAACCTTTGTCTCTTGCTGGATGAAAAGATGCATGATCAGAACTATTATTCTGAATGTAGTGAGAATGATCCCTTTCCATGTACCATCTGACAGGGAGTCTATTGCATCTTGCTGAAGGAGGTAAGACTGCATGGAAAAGTGCAAGGGTTTTTCATTTCTGAGTGTTAGTTCGGTTTCCAGTCATCTTCCTAGCTTCCATTTTGGAAGTAGGGACTGAATCTATATTTGAATCACCTTGAATCTCAGTCTCATAAACTGATAAAGATGGATCTGCAATACTAGTATAATTTTCAAAAGAAGTAGATGCAATGTTCTTACCTTCCCATGCAAGTGGCTGCTAAGAGTGCACTGGTTCTGAAGGAGGCATGAAATGTGATAACTCATATGCTTTTAAAGCATGATTAGCAACTCCCTTCGCTATGATGTTCCCAATAGAGATATTCGTGATCTCCACTGAGTCAGGACCAAATATCACTCGCTTTGGAGATCCAACATGGGTCATCTAATAGACATATAATAGGTTTGAAGCTAGGGAGGGAACAAATAGTACATCTTTGAACCTTCCATGTTCAAGATTTCCAGATCCCTTCCCTTTTGTTTGGAATTTACTATTATTGCCCATCTGAATACTAGGACCATCAAAGGACTAAAAAGAAGAGAATGTGTCTCTAGATGCATCCATATGGTTGGAAGCTCCAGAATCAATGAGGAAGACATGTGTTGATGAGCAGCAAGACTTCAGTGCATGGCCTTTCCTTTCATAATATTTATCTTCTTCTTTAGAGTCATCCTTTCTTGCGCTAGCAGGTGAAGAAATGTTATGTTTATTCAAAATAAGAGCCATTTCATCAAGTTGTCTTCTCATATAGGAGCTTTCTGAATGGAAGCCCCTTTCCACAGTAAGAGCAGAGAACCTTTCCTTTTTAAATTATTCTTTCTTCTCTTCGAACATGAAGGCTCCTTTGACTGCTTTGTCTTCATAGGAGACTCATCTATTTGCTTCCCTTTGTCATTCGCTACCTTATCTCCTCTTGCAACCAGAGATTGATCTTTCGAAGTTCGAATTATCCCCATTTGGATCAAGTTATCATTCTTAGAAGTGAGAGATTGGATGAAGGCTTCAAGAGTGGGCATATTCCAATTTGGAGTAGTGAGCCTTACTGTTTAGAAGGTTGATACAAATACTAAGTAGTCTGCATCGAGCTTTGTAAGAATAGCAAGGATGAGCTGATCTTCATCCTTCTCCACTATGCATTGCTTCAACTGATATACCAGGTTCTTAGACTTTGTGAAGAATTCATTCAGTGATTTCAAGTTGGATGGATTAAGAGTGATCAAATGATCTTCTAGATGATGGACCCTCATCTCATCCTACTTATCAAATAAGGAGGAAATATTGTCCCAAATCTCCTTGGGAGTCTTCAATCCTTGGATGTGGAATCAAAGATCTTAAGAGCCTAAGGAGAATAAGTATCCATGAGCTTCATCAATCCTATTCCAGTACTTTTCTTTGTCATGACTCAAAACTGGCACTACCTCTGTTTCTTCTATGAGTCTGAAGAGATTCTTGGTGTGGAGTAGTATCCCCATGTCTTCCTTCCACTGGTGATAGTTGAAGGGAGTGAGAGGATCTACTGGATGAACCATTTTGAATGTAGCAAGAAGAACTAAGCTGCTATAGCGAATGTAGTGAGAAGAAAGGGCTGCTTGTAGTGAATGTTGTGAGAAGAGTTGATAACCTGTCACATAATCAAACATACAAATTAAGGTCGACACTCTGCACTTTTGGAATTTCCTTCACACCCAGCATAGTTGATCAAGTAAGCTTGATCAATAATGTCCTAACTCGGGATATTAAGTGGTAAATTCTCTGCTTCTGGTGCAGTACTAGAAGGAGCAATTTTGCTAAAAAAAATGATCCAATTGGAGCTCTGAGGACGAGAGGTGTCTTATCCATCGAGGCTTTGATACCATATAAATTGAGCACATAGATATGTAGAAAAACACACAACTCACAAAATAGATCTCATAGTCTACTCAGCAATTGAAGAATGAAATAGTGTAAAAATGGCTTGCAACTATGAATGATTTCATTAGTCAAAAGTAATTAGATAATAATTACAATGAAGTACAATGGCTAAATGGCCACAAGCAATTCGAATCCACATGAGGAAATTCAAATTGATTACACTCTACTTGATTGTAGGTAACTAAGACCATTTCTAAGTCATTATCAGAGGACTCAATGGTTAACTGACCTTGTCTAAACTATCACCGTAGTTCATTGAAGTTCTAAAACACAACTCAAGTGTTACATTCAGTGTTGACTAAGGCTAACTGACTGTGGTAGGTGATAAATGTGCCCCTCCTGCATGCAACCATGTAAGCCTAGTGCTAAATGAATGTAGAGGACTAGAATTGAATCTAATTGGCTCCTAATTTCACTTGACTAGTCACCAACTCAACTGAACTGACCTTGGTTGGTTTCGACACTCCCAGTGGCTCCTAAATTATAGGGATTGGTCTAGGAGGATCCTAAACTAATGCATGCAAGTGCAATCAGTGTAAGTAGGCCTCAATTAGTGTTCCCTGCACTTTAGTAACTGAAGCATGTGCCCCAATTAAGCCAAGTGGACCCAATGGTGCTAGTGACTAAAAGTAGACTCGATGGATGCCCGATTTAGACATGACTCTGGATTTAGACATATGACCAAATTGGATAAGGGAGGATTAATAATCCTAATAGAGGGAGGGAGAGGGAGTGGGAGGAAGAAGGGTAACTAGGGAGGGAGAGAATGGCATCGATTGACAGAGAGAGAGAGAGGGAGGGGCGAAGCTAAAGGGAGAAAGAGATGCGATTGGTATGAATAGAGAGGGAGTAAGGAGAGTTGTGAGAGTCATAGGAAGGGAAATTTAGGGGATGGGTAGAGAGTAAGGGAGGGGGTGGGAGGGAGAGGGAGAAGTGAATGAGGTGATAACAAGAGAGGGATCATGGGAGGGGGAAATGGAGAGAAAGAGTGGTGGAAGGGAGGTAAAGATGGAGAGGGAGAGGGAGAGGGAGAGGGAGGGAGGGAGGGAGGGAGATACAGGTTCATTATGTTGAGAGATATGGGTATGTGGGTTCTCGGAGAGAGAGAGGGGGTTGGGGGTCAGGGTAGGTGGAGGAGTAGGGGAGAAAGAGAGAGGGGGGTTAGTAAGGGTTAGGGGGAGGGGAGAGAGAGAGAATAGAGGGCTAGAGGAAATGGTAGAGTAGGGTGGAGAGGGAGAGAGAGAGAGGAGAGTGGTGTTGGTTAGGGGGTTGGGGGTGAGAAAGTGTGGTGTGGGTTATAATTAGGTGAAGGAAACATGAAAAAGAGTGTGAGATACGGGATTAAGAAAATATAAAGGTGTTAGGCGATAAAGAGAGAGAGATGAGGGTGGTGTTAATTTTCACAAGAGAGTGAGGGAGGGAGGGAGGGAGGGATGAGGGGGGGAGAGAGAAAGGGAGGAAGGGACAGGGATATGGGGAGAATAAGAGAGATATGGAGGGTGGGAGTGAGGAAAGGGGAGGATATAGAAATATAGAGGGAGAGAAAAAGCAAGATGGAGAGGGAGAGAGAGGGAAGGAGGAAGCAAGAAAGGGAAGGGGGTTGGGGAGTGATGGAGGGAAATAGAGGAAGCGAGAGATTGGGATGCATAGGAGAGTAGCATGAGGGGTACCAAGTGGGGGTGAGAGAGATTGGGAGGGAATAAGAGACGAGGAAGGGGAGGGAGGGAGAGGGAGGGGAGAGTGAGAGAAGAGAGAGAGGGATAGGTAGAGGGAGAGAAAGAGGGGAAGATAAGTAGAGGGAGGAATGGGAACAAGGGTTAGGGGTGGTGAGATACATGGGGTATGTTAGGGTATTTTGGGAGAGAGTGGGGGGTTCCTTATGGTAGATGGACAAGTAGGGGAAGGAGAGAGTGAGAGACATGGTTAGTAACGGTTATGGGTGGAGGAGAGAAATAGAAAATATATGGGGGGTTAGATATAGGGGTGAATCAAAGGGATTTATAGAGAGAGGGGTGGGAGGCAGAGAGAGATAAAAAAATATGGGGGGTTAGAGGTAAAGGTGAAGTAAGGGGATTTAGAGAGGGGGGGGAGGAGAGAGGGGGAGGAGAGAGGGAATGAGAGGAAGAGTGATAGGAGGAAGGAAAAAATGTGAGAGGGAAGAGGATTAGGAATTGAGTTTTAACTTAACAATAGGGTCCCACTGGACTGACTCAGCAAACTTCACCTAAGAAAACTCAGAACTGTATTATGTTATATTCATTAGGGTACTATTGAGTCAAATTACAGTGGAGGTTATACCTCATTACTATATGATTACCAATAACAATAGTAACATCTCGACGGAAGAATATGACATCTCCCTTGGGGTACATCAGTAAAATACATTTAGAATATTCTTTGAAATTACAATATTTCAACAATTACCTCCTGATTATAGATATCCTATATTGACAAAGTTTTGGCATTGTTTACAATGATGCTTATTTATTGATAACAAGGAGCATGTCCTTAAGTAATTCCATGGAGGTGCATGTAGAAACTACTTGTATTTATTGGATACTTCCCAAACAATCCTCCATTTTGGCTCTCTTTTTGCAACATTGTTCAAAGAATTTATTGATGCAATCAAACAATATGGAGGTTTATAAATATTTAGTAGCAAAAGAAGATGCCCTCTTGCTCCCTTAAACCATGTTATAATCACTCACCCATTGTACAAAAAGGGAATTTATTTTATTTAATGTTTTCCAATATTTTCCAATGGTCATAAGTATATTTTAGTTCCCATTAATTAAATTAGAATGTGGGAAAAGGAAATTTCCACCTTCAAAAACTCTAGTTCCATTGTAACTAGATTAATTTTCAATAATGTCATCACATGTTTTGGTGTATCACTTCATCAAAAGTTTTTTAATTCATAAATGGTTTCTATTTTCCAATCGAAACCATTTACAAAATGAAATAACAGGAATTTTCCTTCTCATTGGGATTCGCATTCACCCATAATTTTTCTATCCATTACTATTCATAAAAAAATGGCGAGGTTGAATATGTAAAAAAAGTCACAAAAAAATGTTGATGGAATTGTTGTTGATTCCAACATGGAATTTCAATGGTCCCACAAGTTGTCACTGATGCCACCAAGTCCAACTTGCAGTGCCTTGGACCCCTTACAGAGTGGGTTTGTTCCTTAAAGAACCTTGTACCGAGTTGACAAGGTCCCTGTAGCCACAATACTAGATCACGATCCCACCACCTTGCTGAATATGTTAAAGACCCTATTGATGGTGTTGAAGAATCTGAAGAGGATTCTAAATCCCTTGCAAAGATGAAAAATACCTAGATGGATTGGAGAAGCATTAATGACCCATTCTGTGGTCATTCATGCTCTCATGGTGTCATGATACCAAGGAGAAGACCAAGCTACCCCATAGGTGATATCATATTGGATATTGAATCTTGGGGATCTCCTAGTGTGCTTGAGGTGGTTAAAGAAGACTATGAAGCCTCTTTATGGATAAAGAAGTCCATGAAGACTTGGAACCCTTGATTAAGACCTTGATTCCATTACAAAAGTCATGGAGCCCACTACTTGCATGTTTATTTGACATGAAGATATGGTCATTGATGACTTAATGAAGTCCTAGAAACTTTGTGAAGACCTTGATTTCCATTAATGTGGTCAAGACACATATTGGATCTGTGATGAAATTAACAAGGGTCCATGGTACCATTTGGTAACATGATTGAATCGCATGATGGAAACTTACACATGACATGCTATTAAAAACCCTAGTGTCTTGATGCAACCCTATGACAAAGTGGAGGACACCCTATGAACTTTAATGATGTGGAAAAGGAATACATGCAAGCTCTAGTGGGTTAAATGATACCCTAATGCTAAGAACGATTGAAATGGTATGAAAAGTTGTTGACCCTAGATTTTAAGTGACATCTAAAATAAAAATTTTAATTAAATCATTACATTGTTGAAGTCATCCCTAATCAAGACATGTCGGATGCAATTAAATTTAAAAAAAAATCTTTTTTAATACAAGTCGGCTAAAAAAAATTACAAAAAAACCAGTATAAATACCCTATCAAGAAATTAATTTTTGGTGTCAAATTTGGAAGAGATATGAGGTTTTTCACTTTGTGACTGAGGAATTTCATGTGCCAGAAGTCCACAGAAGAAAAACCTAGTAATTATGCAGCAGGAAGTGAACCCATGAGGAAAAGAATAGAAAATGATCAAAGAGAGAGCCTTAACTACGATAACGTAGCTTTGGTTTCGTCATGGCTATAGCATTCTACATGGATTCCTGTATTGCCATGTTTAGCCCAATTAAATGGCCAACTACATAATATCATACGTAAGTAAGACATGGTCTAATAAATTTGAAGGATAGTGACCTTGAAAAAAGAGTCGAGGAGTTAACCGTAAAGTAGGAAGAACCAAAGGGGAAAACCATCCCAAAGAATTAACGGTTAAGAAAATATATGAGTTGGTCGCCTTATAAACTATGTCAAAAGGAAAAAATATGGATAAATCATTCTATTATAAAAAAATGACATAGGTTTACTACCTAAATTAAGTCAGAAGGGAAAAGATGGATTAAAGTCATCTTCTTATATAAAAATGACATAGAATTATGTCAAACGGAAATTATAAGAGTAAGTCCTTTTGAGATAGGTTTATTATATAAATTAGTCAAAAAAGGTACATTGAGTCTTTACCTTATAAATATAAATTGACATAGGTTTATTGTATAAACTATGTCAAAACGGAAGAGAGGATTTAATCCTTTTCTTGTATAAA
>LPNX011116262.1:90076-119410 GCA_001517045.1 Pseudotsuga menziesii | reverse complement strand
ATATATATATATATATATATATATGGTTATTTAAAAACTGAAGAATTGATTCCTCCATTCGTGTGATAATTCTAGCTTGACAAGAGGAGAGGAATTAAATAATTTTATGAAACTAGTGGTTATGCCAGGGTAAGAATTAAATGATTTCTGAACGCCTTAATTTAGGGAAAAAATGGTCACCTTAATCTTGGGATTTCTCATCCAAAAATCCTCCTGACAATTGTAACGGAAAAATTCTGGCCGAGGATCACAACCTTATGGAAATAAATGAGTGGTTTATTTAGAGGGGGGGAGGGGTGTGCTGAATGGCATTCTCTTTCCACTGAGGATAGTGTCTCTTTGGAACAATGTAGGAAGATGGTTCTTAGTTCCATGGCTGTGAATTATCTTCGTAGGATTGAGATCTAGGCGCGTATTTATAATTTCTAAGCCTCAGCCTTGGCTACACACCTGTCCTTCAAGGAGTAAGGTCTTGAACTATCTTGCTTGGAGTCAATTCCATATGCATTGGCGATCTTGCAAGCCTGGGAATATACCCTATGACATTTTCAAGGCAATTCAAGTTCCATTTAAGTGAATTCTTACTCAACAATCCAAATTCTATATATATATATTACAGTAGATGGAAGCCTGTTGGGGGTATAGACATATTTGCATTAAAAAACCTCAAGGGTGGATTTCACAGCTAAACACGATAGGAGCTATAATATATTTATACCTCAGCACGCACCCATACTGCTGGAATTACTATTTTGACTTTAGGATTTTAATTATCCTCTGATCGATATATTATTTTATTGTAAGGGTTAGGACATGACCATCTTGTTGCCTGCATTTTCAATAGACTGATCAGTATTCTATAAGTAAACTAGAGGTCAAATATGGTCCCCTTAGTCCTAGCAATTGTATCCAAAAATCAGTGTGCATGTCCTTGGTATCATAGGGTTCCTTGTCTAAGCATTTAACCCCATCATCCAACAGAAAACGTACAAGTGGTAGCACTCTCAATATTCTCCCGAACCACGATGAGGAATGGTGGTTGACTTATTTCCATCAAACCATACCAATGGTCACCGAATTTAGTTGGGTTGACCCCTCTCTATCATTGCGTCTCCCTATAATCCCTCTTGATCTGGAATGCGAAGGACCAATACCAGGATCCGGGAATCCAGCATGGGGCACATGCCTCCTTTCTCCAGCACATTGAATAGAAAACAAACTCGGTATCCTAGAATGATTTGTGCTGCACCGTTTCCATCACTGTTTCTATTGAAATGGCTTAGTATCGATACAGGTTAATAGTGGGTATAAGATCCATGTTTCACAAAAACAATGAGCTCTAAAGGAAATGACCTTTGAAACATTGAAATCGGATAGAGTTTTATACCTATGAGCCTTAGCGATTGACCTAGTATGCGTAGCAATTTCAGAACGATGAACTGGGAGATGATTTTACACCACGCACTCTGTGCTCGTTCCTGTTGTTTACACCTGTCCTCATTTTAAAAATTTTGAATTAATAAAACCTGAGTATACTATGATTGACAGATAGGTCTCCCCTCTATGGGTTAGCTCTAGAAAGGTTGGAATAATATACAGCCATGGAGCAGCAGATACAAAACTAATCCAAATTCGTCTACAAAATCATAAAATATAAAGAATAAGGTCATATGGAATAAATAATTAAACATCTACAATTTTTGTACCTTAAATCTTGATAAACCATTTGGTGGTACAATAAATCTATGTATTTACAGACATAAAATCATACATGAAACAATTTAACTGTAAGTAACTATCTCAGATCTGACAGAGCAATACTAGGAGCTTCCAATGACAGTGTCAATGGGTTGTTATTAGCTTAAAGGCTTACGTAAGTGGGGTTTATGGGGATGGGTGTCTAGGTGAGGCTGAAGAATTTGGCTTGCGGAAATTGGGAATTGTTATTCTGGGGTCTATAATCCATGAAAAATGGGTGTCTCATTTCTAGATACATGTTTGAATTTTGAACTTACTAGTTGTCTTTATACTATCTTTGAAATGCCTCAAAAATTTCCATGGCACATTTCAAAAGCAGGAAATAGAGTGATGTTAAAGCTTCCAGCAAAGTAGCTTGTATTGACATGAAAATGGATTTTTGTTCAAGGTGACACAGTTCTAAATAACTTATTGTCTTATTTGAAGTCCGTTGAGTCCTATGTGTGCCAATTGTGTCAATATTGGCTACTTTAATGAGTATATTCAGAATGCAAAATTTAATGGTACTCGAGCGAGTGGATGCTTGAAGGATGTGTCTGATGCATGTGTTAAGATTAATCATTGCACCATTCGAAGCAAAATAGCATGGTTGCAAAGTTTTAAAAAAAAAACACCGGTTGCATAAGTAAAGCACACAATTGGGTTGTAAGCAACTTAGGGCTGATTGTTGGTTGTTGAATGTTGATGGTGAAATTATGTGTACTTAATTTTGCATAGTTGTCACCTCAAATAGGTTTTCAACCACCAACAAATGGTGATTATTAGCAAGGAATAGCTTGATTCAAAGTAAGCATAAAACAACATTGATTGAGTGAAGTAACAAATATGACTTGTTTACAGTAGTTACAACCATTAGTCGAGGTAAGAAATATTTTCATCAACTTATTGGAAATAATCTGTATAAGGAATTTGTGTCATTCTACTTGAGTTCATCTTTTTGTTGTTACAGTCTCTGTTTAATTGTGTTGGGCCAACATATTTGTTCAATTCTCATGTCCTTATGCCCTCTAATGTAAGTATAAATGGAGACTTTTTGATGGGGCCTGTCAAGGTTCAGTTTCAACTTGTGGTATTGGCTTTATATTTCATTTCTCCAACACCCATCATACCTCAGTCAAAGCAAATTTGGGGTGCGAGACAAATAACCTTAATGAATTTAAACTTAAAGTAATATTTTTCTTGCTTAAAGTGACTTTGAATAGAGATATACCTCATTCACCACTTGATATGTTAGAATTTATGTTTAACTTTTCAAATTGGCAAATTGCTCTTAGCAACTACTCAATTCAAACTTACGCCACAACAAATGTATATAGCTATTGAAAGTGGCTAATTGACATTATAACTGGTGATATCCACTTTATCTCAAGTTTTTGTTTTTGGTTGGTTTTGAATATTTATCAGCAGTTCATTGAGGATGCCCATCTCTGTGGTTGAATTATTTTAATTATGGATATTTTAGAAGGGGTAGTTTAACTAAGATATTTGTTTTAATTGGTCCTTTCGATTGGAATTTTCTGACCTTTATTGTGGCAAGGCTTATTGTAGGAAATTTACTTTGTTTATAATTGCTAAGAGGTTTTGGATGTTGGTCTTTGTGGGACTCTTTCTTGATTTAGATTTCTGAACTTTGGTCGTTGTAGCCAATTTACATCTTACTACATTTACATTCATTATTAGTTTTGGGATATTGCTAACACTCTAGGACTGACCTGCTTGACATAAAAAAATGGTGGAGCTATGATAGCGCCTTGTTCAATGACTTGGCTCTTCCCTTGGGTTGGTTTATTAATGTTTCATCATTAGTTAAAGTAGAGTTAAAAGTAAGAAGTTACTTTTCATAGAGGTAGCTCTAATCAAGATGGCATTTATTTAGTCTTTTACAGATTTATCGAGGCCCACAAAAATTCTATAATTTGGTTGGAGACTTATAATATCTAGTAGATAAAAGTTCAGATGTAGTATATATAAAATTGCAACAGTGAGTCAATTTTTGATTCTGTTGTAATAAATTGAATTTAATGAGTGGTTGCATTGTCAAAATTCGTAGGTTTTATGTGTTTTCTTGCGAATGGTGTTGGTGTAAGAAATTGAAAAGGTTTTGTGGATTCTTGTAAATGCCTTCCTGTCAATTCTGGTGTTAAAGGGCTCTTATCTGATGAATGAGAAATGAAGTAAGGCATGGCTTATGCTAAAGGTTTGATGTTCCTTGAATTAATAAAATTATAAACTGGCAACCTATGGAGTGATTGTAGGCATGGGAAATTGTGGGCCCTAAGGAGTGCTAAAACTCCATGACTATAATGATTTTAGAAGATGTGAGAAAAATCTCATGTGAAAAAGGTTATCACCACGAGGAAGTGGTGATGGAGGTAGTGGTTGAAAGCTACCTTGTTTTTTCCTTCGGGCCAGCGAGGGACTGCTATGCATTTTGGGGACGCCTAGATGTAAGAAATTTTGGTAGAGACTCATTCCGTACACATTGAGAGGACTATCACAAGAGTGGGGGACTCTGTGAAGAGAATAACCTCTAGGATTTGTGGTGGTGTGTGAGAACTGGAAGTGCCTCAGCTTGGTGAAGCACCCTAAATAGCACAGGAAGGATATATGCCTAAGGAAGGGTATCGTCCATGTGTTGGGTGGATTGAATTGGTATTTGAAGTAATTTTAGCACTTGGTGTGCTGGGATGGAGGACATCTAGAGAAATAAATAATGATGAAGCACCCTGAATAGCCCAAAAAGGAGATGCACCTTAGGAAGGGTATCATCCTTGTGTTGGGTGGCTTGAATTGGTACTTGAAGTACTGGGATGAAGGACATCCAAAGAAAAGAAAATGCTGGAAAAAGGTATGTGCAGTACAGGTAGACTGGTACCTATGAGGTAATATGTCTATTTTTTGCTTGGCAAATAGAACTGACATGCATATTGGAACCATTTTGTAGTGTTGATTTATGAAGTTTTAGATTGTTTCAATATCTATGCTAGTATACATGCATATGAATGATCTTTAAATCCAGGATCATGACAGGAAATACAAATCAAACAATCAGAATAGAAAGATGGAATCAAGAAAGGATGACAAAATAGAAGAACGAAATTGGTTGAAAATAGGAACACCGAGGACGGTGTTATTTTTTTAGGGGGAAAGGATGTAACATCCCTCGTATAGACCCTTGAATGCATTGCAAACTATTGAATAATATTGTATTCATCTTCTGGTGAGGAACTCAAGGCCAAGGCCCCACCAGTAAGACCTTGTATTTGATACTAACCCAAAGTTCCTTAGGAGAGGTAAGAGTTGGATGTAGCACTGAACCCACGAGGAAAAGAACAGAAAATGGTCAAAGAGAGAGCCTTAACTATGATAACGCAGATTTGGTTTTGTCATGGCTATAGCATCCTACAGGGATTCCTTTATCACCATGTTTATCCCAATTAAATGGCCAACTACATAATATCAAACGTAAGTAAGACATGGTCTAAGAAATTTGAAGGATAGTGACCTCGACAAAAGAGTTGAGGGGTTAACTGTAAAGTAGGAAGAACCAAAGGGGAAAACCATCCCAAAGAATTAACAGTTAAGAAACTATATGAGTTGGTCACCCTATAAACTATGTCAAAAGGAAAAAATATGGATAAATCATTCTATTATAAGAAAATGACATAGGTTTACTACCTAAATTAAGTCAGAAGGAAAAAGACGGATTAAAGTCATCTTCTTATATAAAAATGACATAGAATTATGTCAAATAGAAATGATAAGAGTAAGTACTTTTAACATAGGTTTATTATATAAATTAGTCAAAAGAGGTAGATTGAGTCTTTACCTTATAAATATAAATTGACATAGGTTTATTGTATAAACTATGTCAAAAGGGAAGAGAGGATTTAATACTTTTCTTGTATAAAAATTATGTCAAAAGTAAAAGGAGAAATAATAAAAAGGGAGTGAATTATTTTTAATTATATAAAATAACATTGATAATATTATAAATATATATATATGGTTATTTAAAAACTGAAGAATTGATTCCTCCATTCGTTCGATAATTCTAGCTTGACAAGAGGAGAGGAATTAAATAATTTTCTGAAACTAGTGGTTGTACCAGGGTAAGAATTAAATGATTTTTGAATGCTTTAATTTAGGGAAGAAACGGTCACCTTAATCTTGGGATTTCTCAACCCAAAATCCTCCTGACAATTTTAACGAAAAAATTGCTATGCTTAGCAATTCTGACCAAGGAGCATAGCCTTATGGAAATAAATGAGTGGTTTATTTAGAGGGGAGGAGGGGTGGCTGAATGGAATTCTCTTTCCACCGAGGATAGTGTCTCTTTGGAACAATGTAGGAAGATGGTTCTTAGTTCCATGGCTGTGAATTAGCTTCGTAGGATTGAGATCTGGGTGTCTGTTTATAATTTCTAAGCCTTGGCCTCGGCTGCACACCTGTCCTTCAAGGAGTAAGGTCTTGAACTATCTTGCTTGGAGTCAATTCCATATGCATTAGCGATCTTGCAAGCCTCGGAATCTACCCTATGACATTTTCAAGGTAATTCGAGTTCCATTTAAGTGCATTCTTACTCAAGAATCCAAATTATATATATATATATTATAGTAGATGGCATCTTGTTGGGGGTCTGGACATATTTGTGTTAAAAAACCTTAAGGGCTATATTTCATAGCTAAACACGACAGGTTCTGTAATATATTTATACCTCAGCACGGACCCATACTACTGGAATCACTATTTTGACTTTAGGGTATTAATTATCCTCCTTCTGAAATGATCGATATATTATTTTATTGTAAGGGTTAGGACATGACCATCCTATTGCCTGCTTTTTCGATAGACTGATCAGTATTCTATAAGTAAAGTAGAGGTAAAATCTAGTCGCCTTAGTCCTAGCAACTACATCCAAAAAATTAGTGTGCATGTCCTTGGTATCATAGGATTCTCTGTCTAAGCATTTTAACCTTATCATCCAATAGAAAACATGTGAGTGGTAGCGGTGTCAATATTCTCCCGAACCGCGATGAGGAATGGTGGTTCACTTATTTCCATCAAACCATACCAATGATCGCTGGAATAAGTTGGGTTGATCTCTCTTTATCATTGTGTCTCCCCATAATACCTCTTGATCTGGAATGCGAAGGACCAATAACACGATCCAGGAATCTAGCATGGTGCACATGCCTCATTTCTCCACCACGTTGAAGAGAAAGCAAACTCAGGATCCTAGAATGATTTGTGCCCCACCCTTTCCATCATTGTTTCTATTGAACTGGCTTAGTATCGATATAGGTTAATAGTGGGTATAAGATCCATGCTTCACAAAAACAATGAGCTCTAAAGGCAATGACCTTTGTAACATTGAAATTGGATAGAGTTTTATACCTATGAGCCTTGGCGATTGACCTAGTATGCGCAATGATTTTAGAATGATGAACTGGGATATGAGTTTACACCACGCACTCTGTGCTCTTTCGTGTGGTTTATTCCTATCCTCATTTTAAACTTTTTGAATTAATAAAACTTGAGTATACTATGATTGACAAATAGGTCTCCCCTCTGTGGGTTAGCTCCAGAAAGGTGGGAAAAATCTAGCCCTAGTGTATTTCAGTCAAGATTTAGGGCTGGCCGTAGATTTTCACTTAGAACAGATAAGTTAAAGTCTTGGGTGTTATGTTAATAATTTTTTTTTCTTCCAAAATAAATGGCCGTGTGATAAGGCTAATTTTTCAAAGTTGGGTTTATCCCTCTATATGAGATAATTACTAAAATATTTCAGCACTCGATTTGTGGTTTTGTAAACCTTGGTTGAATACTTAATAAATATCTGGACGGTTTGGTCTAGACTATCTTTGGTGGAAGTAACCCCAAGGTTGGGGTGAACCACATGAATATGGTTGTCTCATTTGTTGTATTATTATGTTGTGCTCGTTAATTTCTTTTTTTTACATGATGATGATGTTATGAATGCACTATAAGGGCTTATTGTTTGAAAAGGATTATTAAACGTATTATTGCAGGCATCTAATTCGCAAGCACATCACTTAACGCATTAAGGCAAAAGGGGTATTCTACAGACCTAAAAATTTGGCACAATACATTGACCTCTAAATATACTCAGCATTGACAGTCATGCAACAGATGAAGAAGCAATTTTTGGGTTGACAAAGAGCTCCGAGGATAACAATTTTTTGGCTTCTCCACCATGAAATATTTGGAGTAACAGTACTCTAACTGACATAATAATTTATTACAGAAAGTATCTTTGTAAATAGTCCCAAATTTTAGAGGTATAAACAGTCTGAATTTTTCATCTCCTATTGATATTTGATAAGAGTTTGATAATGGAACAATGAGGAGTTTCATGTTGCTTGAAGTTTGGTGACATACAAGACTGAATTTGTATAGCTTATGAATTATAGCAGCATCCATAATAAAATGACATAAATAAAGGTCTTTTATAAGGTCTTATATAGTAAGGTATTCAATGAAAAAATAAAATAGCCCAGGTATGATGTCTGGAAGCCTTATATGCACAGATTATGAAGGAATGTTAACATGCACAAAGATAATGGTGAAACATGACCACTATACAATATGATGTGTGCATTGTATCACACCCTTTTTTGGATGACTATTTTGGATAACAAATGAACCAGCAAATAATGTATTTCTCCTTCGCATACAGTTTTGTCACCCTTTTTGATAGAATTCAACAACAAAAATAGTAAATCTTGGAAGCTATTATAATGTACACACAGTTCAAGGTCAAGTATATACAATAGTGATGATTCACTACTAAATGATTCAGACCTTGATGTGATGATCAAAGTTTAAATTATGATAGCATATTTTCATAAGTTGATCAAAGATAAGAAGAGAAAGTTCATTCTTAAACTGAGGTAAGTGAAAGATAAAAGTATATGTCCTAGAATGTAACATACCCCCTATACCTCAATGCAATTCATGAGAAAAATAGGGTAAATAGTTTTCTTGCTTGTTTTTTTAATAACCTCCATTGTAGTTAGTCTCCTGGAATACCAATCCAGTTCCATTATTAATAGATTCCACCATAGCATCCCATAGTGTTAATGAAAAAAAGGAAACTCTAAACATAAATATAATCACATGAAGATAACAACAAATGAGAGACACCGGAATACGTGATTCACCCCAACCTTTGGGTTACGTCCACCAAATCGTTGTAAATATTTTTATTAATTTTCTCCCACCAAGGGGTACACATATGCAGCTTACCTATTGTAGTTCATTTTCCTTTCCTCAAATATTTCCAGGAGGTTGTCATTCGGTCTTATAATAGAATTTACAAATCTTATAAACCAAAAATGAGCTCAAGGCTCAACACAATGAGATAAAAAAAAATTGAATCTTATAAACCATCTCTAGCTGACGATTATAGAGGATGAAATCCTTCAAGTTAGAAGCTTCATCATATGATGAACCTTTAGATCCTTATCAAAACATTTTGATCTTCAAATCAGAAATTGATTTTGCATAGTATTAACAAGCATATTTCATTTAGCTAACAATCACTTAACATTTTGGATACAAGTATTTAGTGTAACAAGTGCTCATAACCTTTAGAAAATGATTCTATTCCAGATCCACAACTCATACAAAATAAAACATGCATACATTTTTACCCAGCTAAATGGAGGCAATTCTTCTCTAGATCCACAACGCCTAAATAAAATAAAATATGCATACATTTTATACATATCTAAATTAAGATAAAAAAACCATAGATAAAGTATTTATCACTGAAGTCAACCCGCGGATAAAGGATATAACATACCTCATATCTTAACAATTATTAGAATACATGTGATAGATCTATCACAAAATCAGTTAACATGGAGAATTTTAATACAACAAATAACAAACGCATATAATGATTAGCCACCAAATCGATCAACGCCGAGGAGGTTCTAATATATATATATATATATATATATATCAAATCTAAGAAAAAATAGTTGAGGTGTAGATACTGGATCTACCGTCACAATCGATTAATGTCGATAAGGATATAATATGCATTAGATCTATGATAAAAGTCAAACACATTACATCATATCTAATAAATATTCAAAACGCATTCATCAAACAATGAGAATTCAAATCTATAACATACAAGTTTCATGCATCCATCATTCAGGTTTTTCAGATCCCTAATCAAAATAAAATCGCATTCATCCATCATTAAGGTTTCTTCCAATCCATCATCAAAACTAAATCGCAGAGAATAGACCCTCAAACCCTACGATCTCAACACATAGACAAATCAATGTTTAAAATCATAAAGTGTGGTGGNCACCCCCCCCCCAAGTTTCATGACATGCTTTAAGTGTTTCAATTGACCTACCTGCAATAGTTGGTTGGAAACAATGAGGTTGGTTTCGTATATTACCTCACGGATAAGGATGGCTTCCTCTGCATTCTTGATGGCTAAGATTGGTTAAAGTGTTTTAATTCCTTGCTAACTATTTGTTAATGCAAAATTTTACGCAATGCATAAATGCTAATAAGGTGCCCATTCCGGTTGACGATGATAAGGAGTTTATCAACATGTATTCCTGTCCATGGAAATATTCATAAGGAAGAGAATATTCTTACATCCACACAGAGCTTTTGATGGAACACCAAAAATCAAAATGAAGTTCAAATCGATTTAAAAATATAATACTAAAACCAAACCATGGGATATTTAACATTGGGACTGAAAAAGAGGAGATCACAACCCATACTTCAACCAAACACAAAATCAGATATTAATCTCTTGTAAAATTGCCAGGAATTCAAAATATAAAATTCCACCTCGATAACATATAGATCAAGCACGTAGACTTGAAAGGAAAGGTTCATGGGTTTCATCTACCATCCAAGACATGCTATCATGTCTGAATTTATTAGATCAAAGGCTTCCCAAAGATATATAGTCTCTGATTTTTTTTTATGTGGTCAAAGGAATTCGATCTAGTTTAATAGATCGAACCTATTTAAAATTATACAGATTGTAGGAACCGTGATTTAAAATCCCAAATCCGAACTCTCGCAGTATGAAACTGCCGAAAGTATGCAGGAATTGTGATTTATAATCCAACACCAAATGTTGGTAGTAGGAAATGCTACAGTATGCAGGGTTTCATGATTAATAATATACAACCAATGTTGACAGTATTCAAATACTACATTATGTAGGCATAAATGAATGCACCAGATTTCTAACAAAATACAGCCATAAACCAAAGACACCATATCTATAACAAAAAAACATAGGAAAAAACAAAATTCTTGATCTTTAACAAAACACATATTAAATACCATAGATCCCAGTTGTGCCCCGTATCCATGATTAACCGCAAAATTTTGCAGAGTATACCACACCATAGATACAAAGGAGGAAAAACACAAATATTCAACCAATTATAGCACCAAGCTACCCTCCAACAAACCTTAGTGGGAACCCTAGATCAGATTTTGGTTTCTCCTGATAAAGGTGTAAACACCAAGGACTATTTTCCTTGAGAAGGCGTCCCTCTCCTTTGCACTTACCTTATTTTATGCTAATGTAGTTTTTATCTTTCCTTTCTTCAAGCGCATGTGGTACTAACATAGATTTTAGCACCCCCACCATAATCCCATAAGAAAACACATATATTTTCTTTATTAAAGGATAATGTGTTATATTTCTCAAGTAACTAAGTGGCATACTTAGGTTGATCGATTTCTCCTAAGGTCCAAGGTCTAGCTCATTAATCATTTTACTAGACTTAAACTTCAAGATAGTTTTATAGTTTGATTATAATGATTATAAATCAAAATCTTGAAGCTTTCAACCACTAACTATTAAGTAACGACATTATGTGCCATTATAGATTAATTTTTGACTTTTAATGGTTATTTAACTACACTATGAAATAGTTTTTATTTAATGTTTATATTTTCTATATTCATAGAAAATATCTCATAAAACCTTTGCATGAAAATATGAGGTATCAAGATTTCCCCTTTGTATTTTTACCAAGTCAAGGTTTTATAATCTTGTTTTCAAAAAAATAGTACTTATGTATAGCCTTCACATTTCAAGGGAATTAATGTTTCCTTTAAAAAAATGAGAGGTATATCTTCCTTATAGTACCTATGTATAACCTTCAAATTTCAAGAGAATTAATGTTTCCTTATAAAATTAGAGGTATATCTCCCTTTTCTTTTAATGCCCTATTTTCGCTATTATTTAATATTACTAGCTGAATGGGCGTAGAAATTTCATAGTGGTAGATCTCACCTGCAAAATAAGCAAGTAATGCTCAAAGGTCAAACAATGATCGTATCTTCTACTTAAGACTTTAAGTCCGAAGGTGAGGGTTTGTAATTGGCTTCCATTTGGCATGTTGTAAGACCGTGATGATACCAAGTTATCTTTACTATATCCCTATGATTCCCTCATATTTTACCCTTCCCCTTAGTGGTTTCAGTTTTCTATCGTTAGGTTGTGTTGATGTCCTAAGTCTCCTAAGCCTACAACTTATGGAATTAACCACCTAACTTAACAGGTTTTACTAGTGGGGGCCTTGGCCTTGAGATCCTCACCAAAAAAAATTATAATAACATTTTAAAATTATAAAATATTTAGGGTTATACAAGAGGGATATTACATCCTTTCCCCCTTAAAAGTAGCACCGTCCTTGGTGTTCTTATTTTTTCAACAACTTCTTTCTTCTCTTGAGTCCATTTTTATTATCCGTTTTGATCTCCTTTGAGCTCTCCTGATTTTCGCAGGTCATTATTGTCCATAACTTGTAGTTTCCTACAACAAGATTGGGTCTACCAAATTTTATTCAGTAAAACATGTAAAAGTTCTATAATTCAACTTAAAACATTAACAATGGATCCTTTTGCAGCATCATAATTGATTTTTATGAAACCTATCCTAGTATTTGACTGTATTATCATAATACATAATTATTTCTCAATACTGTAATTGATTCATAAGTAATTAATATTTACTCATCTTTTGGGAGGATGTCTTTTATCTTCAACATTTGGGTACTTGACTAGTCTTCAACTCGAGGGAAAAAAAAACCTTCTTTTATTCATAAATTAAGATAATTTTCAATTCAAACTTTAAAATTCCTCATTCATCCCTGCCTTCGAGGGAATTTTTCCTACTCAAGTATTTCTTCATATTTAACATTAAGACATGTGGTGTTCTAGTTACTTGGAAAATTCATTAGCCCATTTTTCGTTTGTTATTTTTTTCAAACTCTTCCTTGATTTCTTTTTACCAATTCCTGGTGGAGTTCTCGGCTATATCTAAGGTTACTCTCCCTTTTGACTACTAGTCAAAATTTTTCTCCTCAATGACATCAAACAACGTCCTATCTTCTAGATGTTTAGATTTTCCTAGATCTTGGTATTGATATCATAACTCCTTCCTGATTACCCTCAACCCTCCTAGCTTGAGTCCTCAAATCCCTTTTCCACCCAGCTTCCTGCTTGAGTCTCGAAAAAGCGAGGTAGAGTTAGACCATCAATTGTCTTGCCACTTCTTTTCCCTAACACCAATGTGCTCACATGACAATCATTTTCCTAACACCAATGTGCTCACATGGAAATCATTTTCCTAACACCATTGTTCTCTCATGACATGTATTTTCTTTGTTCATATTTAATGTTAATTACAACCTTTATCTATTTATGACACACACTCTTTTGTGCTTAACGTGTCTTTACTGCCATTGTCCTGATTCATGGATCGGATTCATGGTTAGTTGAAATATAAGTAACATCAATCGATAAACAATAATTTCACCAATTTAATTATCAACCTTTCATATTTTGTAGTTATTTGTACCTATACCATAATTCATGATTCATACAATCCTGTAAACCATCCAAAAATTACTCCTTACCCATTTTTGAGAAATTGAGCACAACTTGTTTACGCAAGTGAATTTATATTCCATAATGTATGTTGATTGTGAAAATGGTAGTATACCTAATAAAAACCATTCAATGTGAGTGCATAAATAATATAAACCACAGTTAATCCTTGGTTCATAAAAACCTTGAAATCTGACAAATTTTAATAAGTTAAAGAAGTAAAACATCACTCATTCTTAAATTTGAGCTAGTGAATATTTTTACTATAGACAATTTCAATTGATAGTGTTCCTAGAATAATCGTCCAATGTTAGTACATAATATTATATGACATTCATTCACTTATTTGTCTTTGGATAGTTATGAGTGGAGGGCCATTCCAACTTTGCAATTTTAATGAGTGGTAAGCTAGCGACGTAGAAATCTCAAGTGATTGAATAGCATTATTTTCCTATTATTTTTTTTAGAGGAACAATCTACTTGTCAATGGGACTCTTGTTCTTTGAGTAAGATCCCCTTTTATCAAGGTGATGCAAGCTACAAATATTTACATGTTAAAAACGTTTTAAGAAAATAGTAATGAATAATTTTTATCAAAGGAAACCGTAGGTTTAGAATACTATACCCTCTAATCAACCCACTTGTTTCGCATTTATTCCAATGAAGGCACACCACCCTTGTAATAAACATGAGGGAATGGGTCATGACTCTATATAAATAGATTTCGTTACTTCCGTGCAAATCATTTCTAAGGTGTTAATCATATAATAAATCATACTCTACTTTATGTAATTTATCTAATCCTCAAATTTCAGTATTAGATACTACACTAATGTTATCACACATTATATGGGATACCCAATACCGGAGGAGTTATTTATTTGTTATATTTCCCACTTTATTTCTACGGGGTAACAATTAGCATTTAGGTTTAGCCTAAAGTCATCTTTAAATTTAAAATTCCCTTTAAAATATATTTGTGTGTAAGAATTTTCTTTAACCATATGCAGAATGATTAGTCCTCAACCAAATCTACGATGAGCCTAACATTCTCATGCGTATAACCTTCTTTACATGTGACGAGTGTCTTGAAAATATTCCTCAAATAGTGGTGATTTCTACTCTACCCATTATTTAGAGGTGTTGGTGATTTTTGCAATTTTTTACAAAATCAATACTCTTCACAAATTATAGTAGACACGTGGCCTTCCATTATTATTGTTTATGCCTTCATATATCTTTTAACAAGAAGTTCTTAAGAAAATGACTATACTTCTTCCTTAATGTATCAGGAGTGAAATTTGTAGTCCATCCTTCCATTTGAGTGTGTAATTATAAACACAACCTTTATGACAAGATGATAATTAATCACACACTTTGTTGATAACGTAACATCGTACCTTTTCAAATTTACCTCATTTTATTCCTCTCTTTCAGGGCCCACTTGGATGAGTTACTTCCCTCATTCATCATTGTCATGCATCCACAAACAAATTCATTCATTGGTTAGTTTTTTAATCATATTCATGCTTCCTAACTTTATGATGAGCTGAAATAGGCCTGAGTCATGTCACTTAAGCTCTGATACCATCTGTAACATACCCCCTATACCTCAATGCAATTTGTGAGAACAATAGGCTCAAAATTTTTCTTTCTTGTTTTTTAATAACAACCATCATAGTTAGTCTCCTGAAATACTAGTCTAGTTCCATTATTAATAGATTCCACCACAACATCCCATAGTGTTAATGAAAAAAAAAGGAAACTGTAAATGTAAATATAATCACATGAAGATAACATCAGTTGAGAGACCCCGGAATACGTGTTTCACCCAAAGATTGGGGTTACGTCCACCAAATCATTGTAAATATTTTTATTATTTTTTTCCCGCCAAGGGGTACACATATGTAACCTAAGTGCTACAGTTCATTTTTCATTCCCTCAAATATTTCCAGGAGGTGGTCATTCGATCCTATAACAAAATTTACAAATCTTATAAACCAACAATGAGATCAAGGCTCAACACAATGATATAAAACAATTACAAATCTTATAAACCATCTCCAGTCGACAATTATAGAGGATGAAATCCTTCAAGTTAGAAACATTATTAGATGACTAACCTTCGGATCCTTATCAAAACATTTTTATCTTCAGATCAGAAAATGATTTTACAGAGTCTTAACAAGCATATATCATTTAGCTAACAAGCACTTAACATTTTGGATACAAGCATTTAGTCTAACAAGTGATCATAATGTCTAGAAAATAATTTTGTTCCATATCCATAACGCATACGAAATAAAACATGCAGACATTTTTACCCAGCTAAATGGAGGTGATTTTGCTCCAGATCCACAATGTCTAAATAAAATAAAATATGCATACCTTTTCTACAGATCTCACGTAAGATCAAAAATCGTAGACAAATTATTTATTACTAAAATCAACCCGCGGAGAAAGGATCTAACATACCTAATATCTTAACAATTATAAGAACACATGTAATATATCTGTCACAAAATCAATCAACACAGAGAATTCTAATACAACAAATAAAAAACATAGGTAATGATCTACCACCAAATCGATCAACGCCGAGGAGGTTCTGATATATTAATATATATAATATCGAAAAAAATAGTTGAGGTGTAGATACTAGATCTGCCATCACAATTGATCGATGCCGATAAGGATATAATATGCATTACATCTATGCTAAAAATTAAATGCATTGCATCAGATCTAAGAAATATTCAAAACACATTCATCCAGCACTCAGAATTCATATCCATAACATAATCAAGTTGCATGCATCCATCATTCAATTTTTTCATATCCCTAATCAAAATAAAATCGCATTCATCCATCATTAAGGTTTCTTCCAATCCATCATCAAAATCAAATCACAAAGAATAGATCCTTAGACCCTACGATCTCAACACACATAGAGCTCAATGTTTAAAATCATAAAGTGTTGTGGAATAGGAAAGGGGAAAAACAATGAGATGCAATAATAATTATTTTTCATGCCCTCAGTCATCTATTTGATCCATTGGACCCCCCCCAAATTACATGACATGATTTAAGCATTTCAATTGTTGGTTGGCAACAATGAGGTTGGTTTAGTATATAACCTCACAGATCGTAATAGATTCCTCTGCATTCTCATTGGCTAATATTGGTTAAAACATTTTCGTTCCTTGTTAATTGTTTGTTAATGAAATTTTTTACCTAATGCATATATGCTAATAAGTTTCCCATTCTGGATGACGATGATAAGGAGTTTATCAACCTGTGTTCCTATCCATGGCAATATTCGTAAGGCATAGAATATTATTACATACACAAAAAGCTTTAGATGGCACACCAAAAATCAAAATTTAGTTCAAATTGACTTTTGAATCTAATAATAAGACTAAACCATGGGATATTTAACATTGGGACTAAAAAAGAGGAGATCACAACCCATACTCCGAACAAACAAAAAATCATATATTAATCTCTTGTAAAATCGACAGGAATTTAAAATATAAAATTCTACCTCAGTAACATACAGATCAAGCATGCAAACTTCAAAGGAAAGGTTCACAGGTTTCATCTACCATCCAAGACGTGGTATCATATCTGAATTTGTTAGATCAAAGGTTTCCAATAGATATGCGGTCTCTGATTTTGTTTTATGTGGTCAAAGGAATTCTGTCTAGTTTATCAGATCGAACCTATTTAAAAATATACATATTGTAGGAACCATGAGTTAAAATCCCAAATCAAAAATCTCGTAGTATGCAACTGCTGGAATTATGCAGGCATCATGATTTATAATCCAACACCAAACGTTGGTAGTAGGAAATGCTACAGTATGTAGGAATTCATGATTTATAATCTAGAACCAATGCCGATAGTATGAAAACATTGCAGTATGCAGAAATAAACGAATGCACCTGATTTCTAACATAATGCAGGAATAAACCAAAGACACCAGATCTCTAACACAAAACGTAGGCAAAAACAAAATTACCGATCTTTAACAAAACGCATATTAAAGACCTTAGATCCCAGTTGAGCCTCATATCCAAGCTTACCTATGAAATTTTGCAGAGTATACCACACTGTAGATCCAAAGGAAGAAAAACACAAAGATTCAACCAATTGCAGCACCAGGCTACCCTCCAACAATCCTCAGTGGAAACCCTAGATAAGATTTTGGTTTCTTCTGATAAAGGTGTAAACACCAAGGCCCATTTTCCATGAGAAGGAATCCATCTCCTTTGAATTTACCTTCCTTACTAATGTAGTTTTTCTCTTTCCTTTCATCAAGCGCATGTGATACTAACATAGCTTTTAGCACCCCACCATGATCCCTTAAGAAAACACATTTATTTTCTTTCTTAAAAGATAATGTGTTATATTTATCAAGTAACCGAGTGGCATACTTAGGTTGATCGATTTCTTATAAGGTCCAAGGTCTAGCTCATTAATCATTTTAGTAGACTTAAACTTCAAGATAGTTTTATAGTTTGATTGTAATGATTAAAAATCAAAATCTTGAAGCTTTCTACCACTAACTATTAAGTAACGACATTATGTTCCATTATAGATTAATTTTTCACTTTTAATGGTTATTTAAATACACTATGAAATGGTTTTTCTTAACTGTTTATATTTTCTATATTCATAGAAAATATCTCATAAAACCTTTGCACGAAAATATAAGGTATCAAGATTTCCCCTTTGTATTTTTACCAAGTCAATGTTTTATAATCTTGTTTTCAAAAAAGTAGTACTTATGTACAACCTTCATGTTTCAAGGGAATAATGTTTCCTTTAAAAAAATATGAGGTATATCTTCCTAATACTACCTATTTATAACCTTCACGTTTCAAGAGAGTTAATGTTTCCTTATAAAATCAGAGGTATATCTTCCTTTTCTTTTAATGCCTGATTTTCACTATTATTTCATATTACTAGCTTAATGGGCATTCGAATTTTATAATGGTAGATCTCACTTGCAAATTAAGTAAGTAACCCTCAAAGTTAAAACAGTGATCATATCTTCTACTTAAGACTTTAAGTCTGAAGGTGAGGGTTTATAATTGTCTTCGGTTTGGCATGTTATCAAGACCATGATGATGCCAAGTTATCTTTACTATATCCCTAGGATTCCTTTATATTTTATCCTTCCCCTTAGTGGATTTAGTTTCCTATCATTAAGTTGCGTTAATGTCCTTAGTATCCTAAGCCTACACCTTAGGTAATTAACCACCTAACATAACAGGTTTTACTGGTGGGGGATTTGGCCTTGAGCTCCTCACTAGAAAATAAGTATAATAACATTTTAAAATTATAAAATATTTAGGGGTATACAAGAGGGATATTACATAGAAAGAGAAGGAAACTTGGACTTGGCATCATTCAAGTGCATCCAAGTTATGTAACTCTATATTTAACTGATATTGAGTTAGAAATGAGTTAAGTATGGTAGCATAAAGTATGAAGTTATATAGAGTCAAGGTATGAGTTTTTACATGCACTACTTTCTAAGCATAAGAGAAAACTAGATGTGATTGGCATGATCCTTGAGAAGTGGAGAAGATGATCAGTATGAGCAATTGTTGATGAGCTGATTGGCCAACAATTTTGGACCAACAATGTTGATGTGATGAGAAGAGAGGACACACAACGTTGATAATGAGTAGGAATGATGAAAAGCAACAAATATTGACCAATAGTGATGAATAATGTTAACAATGAGAAGGTGAACATAGAATATTGAGAAGAGTATTGCAATAGTGTTGAGTAGATTGGCAAATATATAATGATGAGTAGAGATGGTTGAGAAGTAGATTGATGAAAATTTGTGATTGGCATTAAGATTTCAATTATTGACTTGAACTTGAGGATTGGACTCCTCAAACCATTCTTGGTTGGAGCTAAGAAAACAAAGCTAGGTCCTATTTCATAGTTGGTGCTCTTCTTATCAGTTGGTGTTGATTGTAATCAAGAAGATTGTTGTCTTCGAGTGTAAATAAATAAAGATCAAATTAGAAATATTCTTGTGTCTTGTCTGTTGATGTGATGCTTATTATTTATTTTTGATGTAAATTATTATGTGACTAATTCTTGGTGATTAAAAGAAGGTAAATTTTTTATAATTGCTCTTACATTGATTCACCCCCGCTCCTCTCAATGTGGCCATTGTGTCCAACAAAAACGTGATTCAAAAAACATTTAATAAGAACAATACAAATTCTAATCACATTATTTTCTCTACACCTACAAATATAGAATAGTAGTGTTCAACACACGCTTATACTAAGAGGCGGTTAGAGGGTGAATCAATATAAGAAACTTTTTTACTTCTTGAAATATTCATCAACCATAAGAAAACAATCACATATGAAGAACATGGAATGCAATATTTTTGTAGAAAAACTTTTTGGAGAACAAAAGAAGATATATTTATATTCCTTCTAAGCACAAACATAATGCTACAATATTTGTACTAACTGACCTACTGGAGACACCAATACACACTAGTACAAACCTTGGTAGACACCAAAATACTCTTACAAATATTTGTAGACACCAATCTATTGTAGACACCAATCCCATAAATACAATCCATGGTAGGAACCAACCCACTATTATTTATTTTTGTAGACACCAATTTAATGGAGACAACAATCCCAACTGCTAATCATCAACATATAAATTTACACCTATCTCTTTGTTTGAATGTCACAAACTTTCAAGTTCCAATTTATTTTTTAGTACATATAACTTCTTCAAATGATGATAACATTCACATTCACATCACTTTCATTTGGCATGCTGACTACTTTTTCCTTTATCAAGTCTGACCAAAATATGAATTTCGACATGATAACTTTACCAAAGCTTTCTTTTTTTCTCTCTTCCTAAGAACAAACTTGTATGGCATACCATGTATCTAATTTTGCAAATTTTGATTTTAAAATATTTACCTGAGGTGCTTCTATGAAAGCTTCATGGTCTAAAATTTCCTAGAAAAGAAGGGATAGATAAAATTTCAATATGACATGTTTGAAATTTTACAAACGTACTTGTGTATGTCTTCTAAGATCCTCAAAGTTACACAGTCTGAAAAGTACTTGAGAATAAGTTATATATAAAATGCAAATATAACCTATTTGAAACTAATTTAAGGACCATTAATAATCCCTAACTTCCTCTTTACATATCTAAAAATATATTATGAACCAAAGTGTGAAACTTTTACTTGAGGCACTTTTTCTATGTCTTCTAAGATCCCTTCATGTTTCACAATTTGAAAATACCGTGAGAATAAGTTATAGAGAAAATTTCTAGATAAATTATTTAAAACTAATCCGAGGACCATTCATAATCCATGAATTCCACTACACATATATCAGAAAGTATAGTGAACTAAAGAGTGAAAATTTTAATTAACGTACTTTTTTTTATTTCTTTTGAGATCCCTTCAATTTTCACATTTTAAATATTTGCATATAAGAATTTATAAAGAAAATGCCAGGATGACCTATTTGAAACTAATCTCAAGGAAATTTAGAATCCCTAACTTCCATAGAACATATTTTTGAAATTAAAGTAAACAAAAGTACAAAAATGTACTTGAGGTACTTATGTATTCCTTCTAAGATATATGAAAGTTTCATATTCTGAATATTCCCAGATAAAAATTTATCAAGAAAATTATGAGATGACCTATTTGAAATTGATTTTAAGCCCATTCAGAATCCCTAACATCCATAAGACATATTTAAAAATGTACATTTAAGCAAAGTATGAAACGTTTAGATTAGGTTGTTATGTATGTCTCGTAATATCCCTCCAAGTTTCATGGTTTGAAAATTCCCATAGAAGACATTATAGTGAATATGCCAAACTAACATGTTTCAATACCATTGAGAAACTATATCTTCCATATGTAATATCTCTGAAAGTATATCAAACTATAATATGAAATTTTTACCAAATTTACTTTGATATATCTCATCTATAGCCTAAAATATTCACAGTTTGAAATGTTCCAAAAAAAAGAGAAAATTATGAGTGAAACTAATTTTCAAAGATCATCCACTTATAATTCAAATGCTACTACATTTTTGCATTCACACATATTCCCTTAATACTTTTTCGTAACTCTTCATGAAGGAACATTTTATCTTAAACAGACACACTACCCATTAATTATATAATTAATTTCCTTTTTTTATTTCAATTTTTTAAATACCCTCAGCAAATACTATGACCATGTGTGTGTTGACTAGTTCACAATGTTCCATTCTAAATTTCTTTAAAATTTCCTTGATATATAGTATGCCTTTCCAGGACTAAGAAATTTGTAAACCAAGATAGAATGATAGTTCACCAAGCATAGACATCTAAACTCTCTTCTGCATTTATATTGGAAACTCTTGGAACATTTTGTTCATTCTTCCTCCAAAAATAATTCCATCCACATAAACAGCAACAATAAATTCGTTTCCATCTTAATGTAGAGAGTAATATCACCAACAACCTAATATCACCAGTCTATTTACATATCCACTAATTAATGAACATGGTTTGATCCGTTTTAGAATATCCAAGATGATATAAAATTGAATAAGAAGGCATCAGATATCAGCAACTTCAAGTATTCCATGCCTTTAAGGATTAATATGTAGAAATAATAGTTCTTGTTGAATATTCTTGTCTATAGATACTTAGTTGACTATTATGTTAGGATGAACCTCAGTTGAACACTTCTAAGGAAGTCATTAGTAAGTAAGAGGATCACTACAAAACTCTATAAATGGTGATATAACGCTATGAAATCCAAAAAAATATGGTCAAATGATTACATGACTATTCATCAATCCAACCACAATCTATCTTAGTAGATGACACTGGTTCACAATTCTATCTTTCATGTTTCTTCTACAAATATATGAAATCATTATTTCCATTCCTTATATTTTTATGATGAGGATGTCGATAGTGAACATACTTTGGTTTTGGTTTATCAGAGGAACTAGGATTATGGTAAGACTAGCCTTACATGAGTAGAACAACCTAAGTTATCAACAACAATGTCATCTGTAAAGACATGTTCAAATTTTATCATATGAGGAATAGAAAACTATGTAGTGTATTCATCACAATTAATAATAGGATTCCCTTATGGAAACCAACTTGAACTCCACTTGCAATAATTAAAAGTTCCCTAGTTGTACCAAGGATAGAACTAGGTAGTGATGAAACAAGAAAATCATATCCAATACCTATCTTAATTAATGGATACCTTTGAGAATTGATGATATTATCTAAGGTTTATATACTATTTTAAAACTTCAATATTATGTTCAACAAAATAGTTGTTGTCTCCAATTCCTTTCATAAGGAAACAATTTCATATTCTAGCTTTTCATAGTTTTCTTTCTTTACTTTCAGTTGGATCCTCACCATCTTCTATATTTATTTTTTATTCTAATTAAACCTTTAAGTTCATGATAATATTTTTTATTTTTAAAGGATTTGTAATATTTTTGGATTTTCAATGACAATCATCTTCTTCATATTTTCATAGATACTCCTTTTGTTTCAAATTCCTTTTATTAGGCTTCTTCATTTTGCTTAAGGAACGTATGGGATCTTCTTCAAAATCCACTTCCCCATCTGTTTCCACATTTTCCTATTCTTTTGAATCCATTGTTTCTTCCTCTTTGTCTTTATCAATCTTGGTTTTCATTTCCATAAAGACATTTTATTATCCATCACTCTCAAAACATCTTTCAATACTCCCTTCAATAGAGTCACTAACCCGTTTTGAGTTGATATTCATAATTCCCTTTAAAATCCGAAAAACAAATTGTGTGGTCAATTAAATCATTAAGATCTAAGGTTCATATAAAATTAACCTCATCATTATTTAAACTTATTAAAAGAGATACTTGTAATTTTGGTCTGGATTTATTTCATGGATTAATACATGGTGATCTATTTTCTTATGATGATATTTATTTCATTTATTTGTATAATGATGTTTCTTGTATAGTGATATAGTGTTTGTGGTTCTATTATGTCGGATTACTTCATACTGGTTTATAATTAATGTTTGACTTAACACACAACCTAGTCTCATTTAAGCTAAAAGGTTGTGGCTAACTTACTTTTGCTTATACAGGAAAAGAGTGGTTATATTTTCATAACGAATCAATAAAAAAGGTATGAAGGGATTTTACAAACTTTTCTTACTTAGTTCATTATGAACTAAGACATGAGGAACTTCTTTGTTTGTAGGTACTACGAACCAAAGGATATGCCAAGTGTATTGTTTTAAGAGGTAAATTGATCAAGCAAATGAGTGTTTTAACCTTTGAAACTAAGGCTATGTATGCCAAGAGGAATACATTTTGGCAACAAGGAGAAACT
This sequence comes from Pseudotsuga menziesii, assembly GCA_001517045.1. Lineage (NCBI taxonomy): Eukaryota > Viridiplantae > Streptophyta > Pinopsida > Pinales > Pinaceae > Pseudotsuga > Pseudotsuga menziesii. Next base: position 95,293 of record LPNX011116262.1, on the reverse strand, counting down.
ATGACTATAGGAAGGGGGTAATCAATCTAAGTACTGGTGGAGGTGGTTGATCATTTAAGAGTTCCATGTGAAGGCCTCATGTCATCTTCCATGCTGGAACATGCATAAAAGTGGCTTTTATCTAGTTCAAAACCCTATTTGCATGTGAATTATGGAGGAGGGGAGTGAGATCCCTATTTGTATGTTTTCTTGGAAAAGGAGTGGACTATGGGATTACGAAGTCTCCATTTTTGCTTAGGTACGTGTTTCTCTAGGTAGCTTAAACTATTTTACTCTACTTTTCTTTTTATTTTTACTGAACTCTTGTATTGTTTTGTGATAAGGTGGCACAACGTATAAAGATGTATGCAAATAGAGGAAGGGAAAACCCTCAGGTGAAACCTAGTAATCCCATGTTCAAGTTCCTTTTCCTTTGGTTGGTCATTATGTGTTTCAAAGAGGATTTGGGGATGCATTGTTTTTGGTTTAATAGATTTCTATTAATATGTTACAAGGTTTTTTTGGTAGTCTATCGACTTTACTACCTTCCAAAAGTAAGGGGATTTTCGAATCGAACGATGCTTAGGAAATCAATAGGGTTTAATATTTATGAGCCTGTTTAGGTGTTTGATGAATTTGTAACTTAATTTTGACTGTGGGTGAAAAATTTATCTAAAAACCACTTCTAGAAATCCAAGGTCGTATAGTCATTATCTTTCATGTGCTCTATGTTTGTTTAAATGTTGATAGCTGGGGAATCATGAAGTATTTTGTGAAATGATAATTGCTGCATTTTTGAAGTTGTTTAATGTCTCTATACCATCCCATAGTTAATGCTATTGGGGTAAAATGAATCGTATTTAAGCTTGTTCTATGTGTTTTATGGAAATCTAATAAGGTTCTATTGAAACGTGGAAATATTACTATTAATCTATGAATAATTCAATTCATTTTCATTTCTAATGTCTGGGAAAAGTGTGGTTGGTGAGCAATGTATTTTTGTTATGGTGGAAATGTTCTACGTTAGCAGTGCCATTGCCATCAATGGCATTGTGGGTAATTTTGTGTGTATTTATCCTTTAAGTGAAAACATCTTTTGTTTGTTTTCACTTCTCTTACAGAAGCACATCAAAATCCTTAAATCTATTTTCGTATTACTCTTAATGTTTATTGATGAAATTCATGCCAACACTTGAAGCATGGCCACTCCTTCCAAACGATGGTTGGAAACATAGCTCCATAGGATTCGATGGTTGGTAGGAGGGATATCATGATACCCTAGTTCTCTTATCTACATGGCTACTTGTTTTTAAATATTTTTAAGCATGGATTTCAGCCAACTGTATGTGTATTTTTATGGATTCATATTGAAATTCTAGAAACACTGATAGCGTAGACTTGGAACTCCAAGGGAATTGATTTTTCTATGGTTCTTTATTTGGTTTAGTGTTCACATGTAAGCATTTATTTAAAACTAAGTTTATAAAACTTGTGTGGATGATTTTTAAATAGTGCTAAGTGTGTATTTTAGAGTTGTAAAATAGAGCTCCAACATGAGCTTTCTTTGTTGGAGCGACCTTTGCTTGAAAACGACTCTGTCCTATAATTGAATAGTTTAACAAGTATTTTATTTTTAATGGTTTTTGTTTCTAGGGTCTACGATTTCTATGTTTGAGGGTTTTGTGTGGAAATCAACATTGTTCATGAGGTTTGGAAAGTTATTAACATAAACTTTGTGAGAAGATTAATCCTATATTTTAACCTAAACAATAATTTTTTTTAAAATCTTTGTATTATTGTATGAAATATAATTTGCAACTTTCAATGCAAATATGGATAACTATAAGTCGCATTCCATAAACATATTTAAAACAGAAACATAATATTATATAGAGTAAGCCTCTTACTTGTAGTCATGTGACTTGTATTAGCTTTATCACCCTGCATAATTCAACACAAAATTAATAGGATATAATATGTTTCTAACCTGTGGAGTGCTAACTAAATGACCTCATAACATCCATGTTCCTCCCAAACTTGACTCGAAACCATTCCTAGTTCTTAATCATATCCCCTTGAGTTGGCTCCAACGTGCCAGCTAAAACTAGAACACCTAAAAATGAATATGTTGGTATCTTGGAATTAAGCTTTGTATTTTCTAAGTACTTTTAATATCCCAAATTTTGGACCTAACACTTATAGGCATGTTCCTATTGATTACGATGATTATCTTGATGTTTTATTTTTATGTTGGGTTGAAGACCCCATTGCGTTTGAAGACGATGATTTCTCTTATATATTGGGTGTAACCCATTTATTGATGATATATGTATATGCTTGTTGTGTTGGGCATGGACCCTGAAGCACATGATTGATGGGATGTTTTGTGTTGAGCGAGGATCTATGGAGCACTTGAGTAATTCATGATTTGTGTTGAGCGAGAAGCTATGGAACAAATGAAAATATAATTGAATGTGTTGGGCATAATCCATGGAACCGTCCATGTTGATGTTGAGCATAAGCTCTGGAGCATCGGATCCTTGGCCATTGTATCCCTAGGTGTATTATACAAGTACACCCTATCACTAGTGTTGAGCGAGGAGCTCTAGAATCGCATTGAATTGTAACTCCATGTTAAAGAGTTGATTATGATCTCTCGTAAGCACTAGGGGTTACTGAAAATAATTTAATAACTTTCAAGTGAAAACGACTCGAGAAAAATATTTATCTCATCATACTTATTTGTAAGTGATTAAATGAAATTTTGAATTTCTATATTCTCATCAAAGTACTAAAGAGCTACCATGTTATACGAGGGAAATCCAATATGGAAGGATGTTTAGACTTTCCTAGCAAGTATACCTAAACTATCTACCTACTTGACCTGAACGAATAAGCATCATTAAGTCTAGGGATCATGGTTTATGATGCCAAAAGACAAATGTTAACAAAGTGTTATATTATTATGTACTTTATACATGGTATGTGTAAAGAATTAAATATATTGATAATATAAATAAATGAAAGAAAGAAGAGAAGCTCCATCAATTATGATTTATTATTAAAGATAAATAAACAGTATAATGTCTATGAAAGTCCAACTAGGAACTAGTAGAAAGTTCCTAAGTTAAAATATTAATAAACTACATACAAAAACCATAACAAACCTTTACGCTATAGCAAGGTCACAAGACCCTGGGTTCTGCCCAATGTTGTAAGCACGGCCTTGGACAAAACACATATTACACAGAGTCCATTTAAAGTCTAATGACAACAATGAAGGCCATCGTGGGCTTACAACCCCTGGCTTATACATAATCCACATTATAAACGAAACCAATGAAATCATAATAGTAATCAACTATTTAAAACCATGCACAACATTCACCCAAGTCACGACATGGAAAATAAAAATGCACATTATGGTTTCAATAACAAAACTAATATGTTAACGATTCACCTCATAAGACAATAAATGAAATATAAACAGCAATGCCATAGTGAAGCTATCGCAGTCCCGATGGGAAAGGATCAATCCATTTACAGCATGGCCTTACCCCACGGTGTTAATATTTTCAACCAAAAATAAATACTCAACACACAGACCTCAACGAAGGTGTATGCCTATTTATAAAACCCTATTAATAAACAATTAATGCAGCATACATTTCCATCCACACACAATAAGTATGAAAACTATGTCCATTTTATTAAAAAAGTAGAGTGTCTACATTATACAAAGTAGTGCCAATCACAGTATCTCAACACAGTCCCTTTAAAGTCCAACACAAAGTCCACATAGGCATGCTAATGGGATACGGAACCATTGCAAGCAATGGTGCAGTGCATGGCTCAAAATCCCAAATCCACCTATGATTTACATAACCCAAAAATTAATTACACAAAGTCATGAGAAACACAAGTTTGCTCCACTGCCAAAATCCACACCATTAAATTAAAAACCCAAGTCTGTGCATTACAAAGCCCGAAGGTGAATTCAAACCCCATAGAGTACCCCAACATCAAACAACGAAACACCATGAAGACAGGTTGAGATACAACAAGCGTAAGCTTGTTGGAAAGGCTTACCTTGCTCATTACACACAGTTAAAAGCTCGACAGAGCTGTAGCCACACTGCTCATCATCCATCGGCACCTACAACCAAAAAAATGAAGCCATGAATTAGAAGTATGACCAAGAGTAAAGTCTCAGAATGAACATTAAGTAACAGGAAAGAAGACCCCAAGCGAGGCTTACCTTCCTGGTCTGAACGTCGCCTCCATTAATCTCTAAGAAGAGCCAACACAAACCCCAATTGACAAGTGAAATGACAAAACATTCAAGAGCCAAGCCTAAGTGAGGGCTTCCACAAATGCCAAGGTGCATTAATGGAACCGGCTGGTTTCCAACACCGAAACCAAAACCCACTAAGCTATGGTTTGGTAACGTCGATTTAGTATTGGTATCCATTTCCCTGTAATCATTAAAATCCATCATATAACGTCCAAACCATATGTTATATTGCCACCCCAAATCATATCAGCATGTTAAATTACAATGTTTATGTTATAGCAAGGGTTAGTACAATCTGATGTCAAGGCTTAGTGCATAGTCCCTGTTTGGTCTGTGCTAGCCATAAGTCAAGCCACAATACTTATATAGTAAATATAAAATGTACACTATAAACCACTTATACTATGAAACGAGAACTCGACACAGTTCTCATTTTTCTCTCTCCTAATTTTAGTAGCTATTTTTACCCCCATTTCAAAAATGGTTGATTCCAGTATCACACATTTTCATTTTCAGACATTTTTTGGGGCCTTTGAATTATCTTTGTTGTAAAATATTTTTAATTTATATTTTCAAGTGTGTTTTTTGAAATTTAACAAAATAACATACATTTTTATGCAATTTATAATGAAAAACATATACATTTTACGATTTTTTCTATAAAATAAGACATTTTTATGTACAAAATAAGGCATTTTTATTGACAAAATTGTAAATAATTCCAGAAAATAAAGACATTTAAAACCATTTTCAATGAATTTTCAGAGAATGTTTCTCTAAAAATGATCATATTTCATATTAGTTATCGAAAAGTGACGACTCACATAAAGTCGAGAAAAAATATACAAATTATTTGTAAAAAACATATTAAAAACATTATATTTAGAAATTTTATTTCTAAAATAAACTCTGAAAGTCAAAACATTACTAATATATCTGATAAA
>LPNX011116262.1:63615-83469 GCA_001517045.1 Pseudotsuga menziesii | reverse complement strand
GGCCGCCGTGGGGGCCGCCGTTTGGCACCCAAGCGGGGTGCCCGGGAGGAGGGGGAAGGTGCCTGAGACCTCCGCCCTCTTGGGCACCATAGGGCGGCCCTCACAGCGGCCCTCGATGCCCGGCATCGAGGGCCTCCCTTTGGCGCCCAAGCGGGGTGCCCGGGAGGAGGGGGAAAATGAGGGTTTTTTTAAAAATAAATTTAATTAATTTTTAATATTCTTTAAGGTGTGGGGAGGTGGGGTTGATGATAAAAAAAAATTTAGAACATGGGTGGAGGGTAAAAAAAAAATAAGGAAAGGGGCATGGGTAGGTTTGGTAAAAAAAAAAATAGTTTTTATTTTAAACCCAAAATGAATATTCTTAGAATAAGGGGCAAGCATTGTGGAATAAGGAGCAAGCCTTGCCTCGATTAATAATACACGAATTTAAAAAAAATACGTTTAAAAAAAATATAAAACTAACCCGAAAAGTGGTAGAGCCTCCTCTGTTGAATGTGCTCAAAGTTCCTCTCTGCAATCTTCCCGTTCTTCCTGAAAACCTTTGTGAATTGCTCCAAAGACTAAAGAATCCTGTATTAATAAGATAGATTAGGTTTAATTTTACCATTCTTAAGAATGTTAAAAAAACAAAAATGTAAAAGAATAAACCAATAAAACACATTACTAAATTAATAAAGCCATAAAACAATCATTACTAAATTAATAAAAAAATAAAATAATTACTAACCTTGCAAGTGTTACTAAATTGCTCTCAAATAGATGATGAATAATAGGAAATCTAAAATGTTTATTTAGCGTAGAGTAAGTTTAACATTATTTGTTTTACCAATGTGGGATAAATAGATAATGAATAGTAGGAAATCTAAAATGTTTATTTAGCGTAGAGTAAGTTTAACATTACTTTTTTACCAATGTGGGATAAAAAAAGAAAGTAGTTACAGCATTATTATTAAATTTATATAAGATAGGTTAAAATTAAATAATTACTAATATTATGAATGTTGGGTAAAAAAAATGAAAATAATCATTGTTTTGTTACAAATTGTGAATAAAAAATACTGTGAGAAATTTTATTAGTCTTAAATGTCTGGATAGAAATATGTAATTAGTTATTATATTATTTCAATTCTTTTAATATCATATGAATGTGTACTTTAACTTTGTAGGGAAATTTTGGAGGGAAAATTTTGAACGAAAATTTTGGAGGGATATTTTCGTTCTCATAGCTATAAGATTGTCGGTCGACAGTTGCACCATTCTACTTTTTGGCGAGGACTGTGGTAAAATTTCTTTGCAGTTGTGCGATATAGAGTTTTCTATAATTCTATCTTTTAGTGAGAAGTCATGAACTCATCTGAATAAAATTCCAATGTCAATGAAGAAATGTACAGTTCATCTAGCCAAGATACTGGCAGTGCAAGCAATGTAATCAAGCATGTTATTCGAGAACTTCCTAGTTATGAAGATTTTGAAGACACTAGTAAAGAAGAGAAAGAATGTGATGATGATGAAGAGGTTCCTCCAAGTGGGGATCTTAAAGACAGCAAACAATATGATGACAATTTTTCTCCCAGCGAGGATTTTCAAGGCACCAACGATGATTTTCCTTCAAGCAAATATTTTCCTCCTAGCGAGGATTTTTGTGGGATTGATGATGATATTCATCCCAGTGAGGATTTTAATGGGACAGATGATGATTCTGGTGAGGAAGAAGACATCAATAATGGTGAAAATGATTTTCCTCAAAGCGAGGATTTCAATGGAAGAAATGATGACTTTCCTCCAAGCGAGGATTTGAATGTCACAGATGACGAGTTTCCTCCAAGTGAGGATTTCAATGGAATGGATGATGAGTTTCCTCCAAGGGAGGATTTCAATGGAATGGATGATGAGTTTCCTCCAAGCGAGGATTTCAATGGCACCGATGATGAGTTTCCTCCAAGCGATGATTTCAATGGAACAGATGATGAGTTTCCTCCAAGCGAGGATTTCAATGGCACTGATGACGAGTTACCTCCAAGCGAGGATTTCAATGGCACCGATGATGACTTACCTCCAAGCAAGGATTTCAATGGCAATGATGGTGACTATCATCCAAGCGAGGATTTCAATGGCACTGATCATGATTTTCCTCCGAGTGAAGATTTCAATGGAACCGATGATGATTTCTCTCCGAGAGAGGATTTCAATGGCACCGATGATCATTCTGTTGATGATGAAGCCACCAATAATGAAGACAGTGATTCTCCTTTCAGTGAAGAATTTAGTGGTACAAATAATGTTGATGGTCACATTGATCTGGTAGCAAGTGATCATGACAATAATTTTCATAATGAATTTGGTGATGAAATTTTCAATGAGGGGGGTCATATGCATCACAATGAAAACAATCATCCTGCTAAGGATGTTGTTGCAGACATAATGGTCTAGGAGATCCAGCGACAAAATCCAATGCAGAGCAGGATTAAGTGTAGGACTAGACCTTTTTATGTCAATCCAAAGCATTCCAGTTATACAAGGTCTAGGAAAGAATTGCTCACAAGTCCAAGTTCCATTACTCATTTGATTTCGAGTGAGTGTTGCCACAAAAGTTGTTTGAAAAGTTTAGGCTACAATTATGTCTTGGAGAGAAGGAAGATGTATCTTTCAATGAACAAAAGCATGCAAAATTCATATTTAGTGGGGTGCATGATTTCTACCAAGACAGGCTATGATTATCGCGTTGGAAGAATTATGCTTTGTAGAAAGGCATTCAAACGGATTCACTAAATTGGTAATCTTTGATTATCAAGAATCCAAACAAGACTAGAAAATGATCCTACATTTTACACTGACGATTATCAAGGACGAATCACTGGGCCATCAACACACATTGCAATATCATGGATGCATGATTTCTTTTCCAAGCATGGAGAGAGTATGCCAAATAGAGAAACAATACACATTCCAGATAATTTCACAAGGCAGGAAATCTACAACTTATACAAGGAATATGTTCAAGGTGGTCAAGGAAATGACAACTTCATCAGATATGCATATTTCACAAGAGTATGGAAAAAGAAGTTCAACAACGTCCGCATTCCAAAGAGGTCAAGGATGGGGGTCTGCAGTACATGTGCTTCTCTTAAAGAAAGAAGGGATAGATCAGAAGGGATAGAAAGAGGTATGTTTACAAAACAAAACAAAAAAATAGATAAATGTCAATTATTGAATCTAGTTAACAATATTTTTTGTTATGTTGTTTGTAGATTCCATAATCAATGCACTACAAGAACATCGCAATCAACAATCAAATGAACGGAAAAAATTGTACAAACATCGCAAGAAGTGTTACGATGCTCCACATAAGTATATGGGTTTGATAATTGATGGCATGGATCAGAAAAAAACACTCTTGCGACATTTTTTCCGTGTGCCAAAGAATTTAAAGGAGGAGAATGTTATTCAGTTTCACTTGGTTGGGTGTATGGTTTTTAATGGTGAAATGATTCCAACGGTTTACTTTACAGCTCCAAATATTCACAATGATGCAAATTTGACCATCAGCATAATTCACCATGTCATTACTCATTGGCCTGGTGATCTTCCAGAATTTTTATATCTACAATTGGACAACACAAGCCGGGAAAACAAAAACCAGGTCGTGTTTGGTTATCTAAGCATGCTTGTGGAATTGGGAATTTTTAAGAAGGTAAAAGTTGGGTTCCTTGTTGTTGGGCATACACATGATCATATTGATCAAATGTTCAGCCATTTTGCAAGGACATTGAGGAGGAATAAAGTCGGGAGCTTGCCATCGTTGATTGAAATTATAGGGAAAGCATACCATCCAGAGCCTACTGTACAGAAATTGGAAGAAACTCTTGACATGCGAAGATTTCTATTTGGATCGCATGGTGAGGAAAGGTGCATTGAAAAAATTAATGACATTAGCTTTCAACATCAATTTCGTATAAAAAAGATTGATGGAAAAACACTATTGTGGGGCAAGAAGTACTCAACTAGCACAGAATGGGGGCCTTCATCAGGTTTGGCATTTTTGAAATTCATCCCAAGTTGTCAAATGTATGCTTCAAATTTATTGTTATTGCAATCATCTACAGAGATTCATAATGCAAGGCGACATAGTAGAGATGTTGATTCTTCCCAATGCTTGGAAGAAATCAAAAAGTCTATTGAAGATACATATGAGTACTTTGATGTTGCTGATTCCGTTTGGTGGGAGTCTTTTTTCATAGAGCAGAGTGACATAATTTCAAACTCTACAAATGGAGATATATTTTTGAAGACTCCATTTGCTTGGCCACAAATTTTATCAAATGAAAACGAGGTAACAAATGTTGAACCTCGAGCTGTTGAGTTTTCTCAAGCAGAGGAAAGAGAAATGTATATTGGCTCTAGAAGATCATCCGCAAAGCATCGAGAGATGGAAGAGCTTTACAGGGGCTCCATACAAGATATTAAGGAGGGTTGCATGATTGCAGTTTTGGCTACAAATGATCCACATCAATATCCATTCTGGATTGCAAAAGCTATGAAGGTCAATAAAAAAAATGAATAAGTAGTATCAGTAGAAGTACATTGGTATGCAACAGATACACACCCATTTGATGGTGTGTACAAGGCAGAGATGGTGGTTGAGAAAAAGGTTTGCAGAAAGAGAAACAGAAAGGGTCAAAAAATAAATCGCCACCGCATTGACATCTTGAAATTAGAGGAAGTTGATATACCTGTTTATGATTTCAAGTTGACAAAGAAAGACACTCTCCGCTCCAAGACTATAGAGATTATCAAGAGGTTGCTGCCACAGCCAGAAGTTGCAAGATGTGAGTCTATTAAACCAAGCCGTAGATCCCGAAGGAATATGACATCTGAAATGATGGGCATAGATGTAGACTCAGATGGTGCGCCCATTGATAATAGAGAAGAGTATGGGTCATCTACATCTTCATCAAGTCCTTCATCTGCAGAAAATGTAGATTCTGATGGGGTGTCAGAATCCATGGATGAATTTGAAGAAGCAGTGTAGATGATTTTTATTAGTATGATTTTTCTAATTGAAACTCTACAGGAGTTTTTGATGATGGGGTGTCATAATCCATGGATGAATTTGAAGAGGCAGTTAGATGCTTTTTACTAGTATGATTTTTGTAATTGAAACTCTAGAGGAGTTTTTGAATATTTATATGAACCATTTGTTCTTGTATGGTCTAATATATTATCTCATTATGAATCACATCATAATTTATTTGTTTCTATATGGTTATAATGGTGAAATTATTAGAGAAATTTGTTTTTCCTTTAATATGCAATTTTCCAGAAAGTTGTAATTTATCTCTTCAAGAATTTTTCTTTTTTTCCAATTTAACGTTGATTTTAAAGTTTTGTTAAACAACAATATGGGATCTTTAGTCCATGGCTCTATTTTTTACCCTAAAAAAAAAACGTGTATACTGGTATCAACACTTTTCTATTTGAGGGGTGTTTTTGGTGTTTTTTTTTGCAAAAATCATCGTTTTTATGGGTAGAGTTCTCGTTCATAGTATATAGTTCTCGTTTCATAGTATAAGTGGTTTATACGCTTAAGACATAATAACATGTGAACCATAGATTAAAGCCTTAACTTAATACAATGCAAGTAATCCCAAAGCTTAATGCTTAGTGAACATGGCATATGGAATATTCCATGTTAAACATTTAATCCTCATCAAACTTAAAGGTCCATTCTTAATCTATGAACATAACCTGCAGTAAGAAACACATAAGAAATGATAATAATATTTTAAAAAATTAACATAGAATGGATTTATACTAAGATGTATAAATGACAAGTTACAAAACCATAATGAAGCATAAGTAGTGTACAGGAAATTTAGCGGTGATAACTAAATTGACAAAAATAGTATTATACCTGGTTATAACTTTGAGTCGGTAAAGAACCAAATTTGACCAGCAGTATGTTCTTTAAGATCAATACTTTCATTACGCTTTAAACAAGACCGAGTCGCAAAGTATGAATTGCATATGAAGTAGAATAGGTTCCTTAGTTTAGAGAACTAAGTAGTCATGCGAACAAGTAAACAACTTTACCTCTCAAACTGTCATGGGAGAATGAGTCCTGCCACTCTGTCCACTTTGTTTCCACAAACAAAGTTAAGTTAGGAATTTATAATTAACAAGTGCGAATATGCAGAAAGGACGAAGCATTTAATTCAATGACGACACATAAGCGACAAAAGTATAAACATACGGCTAAGCAGTAAACAACATTATGACATCCTAACTAAAATACATTAAATATAATAATTGAATTGAAAGACAGAATGTAAGAACATATTACAAATAAACAGTGGTAAATGAATTGTACAATCTAGTTCCGCAAGTGAATAATGTTCCGTCTAGGTAGTTTTTACTAGCCTATAATTTTTTTTTTCAATTTTTTGGGACATTACAGTACTGGGTTTTGAAATTGCCCCCAATCCCATACAGAAATAATGATCAGATCCCCAAGCCTTCTCTTGGCTCTTGTTTTTATAGATTTTCTTTGGAAAGGGACAGTTATTTCTCTTTAGTTACATCAATAATTTAATACTTTCTTGGAAATAAATATTAGTTTGATTTATATGTAATATACATTAATTTTTGATAACTAGTAACTTTCTATTAGATCCTACTTAATTTTAGAAAATAATTCTTATTTATTCATTTAGTTTATAAAATAATATATATAGACTTTCACTTAGTAACTTTTCTTATCTTTTATTTATTTTCTCTCTCTCTCACACACACACATATATTATTCTCATAAATGTATGTAGACTTCACTTCGATCTTTTAAATTTATTTATTCAAAATAACTTTGTACAAATATAAATATATTAATGTGTGTGTGTGTTTATTATTGAATCACTTATTCAATTTATTCATATTTTATTATCCATGCATTAAATAACATAATTGTTTATTCGATTATTTCTTAGTTCATGTTAATTCTTTAACAAGGCCTCCTGTGGGGTTTGGTCGGTCAACTAGGATAGCTATCCCTAGATTTCCTTGCATGTTGGATTACCTCGTATTCATGGAAGTATCTTGCAGTCCTTGATGAGAAATAGATTGTGATTTCAATTAATCATCTTAAATAAGTATAATGAGTGTTGGTGGTATTCAGAGTCTTTCCAACTCAAAACCCTTAATTAAGGTAACTCCTAGTGCTATTCAAAGATTATGCTCAACACTATCAAATAGGAATTACACTAGTGCAATTCCAGATCCTTTTGCTCAACACTAGTACTAGGATGCATTTGTACAATACACCTAGGGATACAATGGCCAAATAGTGTTGCTAATAGTTTATAGACATCCAATATAGCTTTGGTAGCATGCCTCTAGGCATTTCTCTAGCGAATCCAAGACCCAGGAACCTCCAACCTGGTGTGACCAGGAAGTACAAGTACCATGGAATTAGGCACCGACGCATGTGTTGTCTCTGCATCAGCGAGATCCTCTGACGTCATTGTTTCCTTATTCACCATCTGAGATAAAAATTTAGTGGTTCCATGCGAAGGAGAAAGGAGGGATCAGTCATTGAATAATTACTTATATGGAATTGAACGAAGCAAGACTACACTTATTGATTAGGTATCTCATGTAGACCTGTAGCACCTTGTGTAGGTCTGCAAGCATTGAATAACAAGCCCACCAAGAATACATTGTTGTTGATATCCAATATACGGTCAAAACACATTAATCGTAAACTCTTACGAGAACTCAACCCTCGAAGAGAGTATTCACGTTAAATAGATTATTTGACATGCCAGAGAGTACATTGCAATTTCCTCATCCATAAGTAAACTTATGTACATAACTAAAATAGCATTTAAAAATCAATACGAAAAGTTTCCTTAACTTTAACTTTAATGGCATGTTCGAAACTCTGTTACTTTTCCTCACTTCCACGCAGATTTTATCTTATTATGATCTTTTCCTTTTAGCCTCATTTCTTAAGTTCTTTTATCAATAATATTCTTGTTTTTAGGATTGATGGTTACATTCTTTTCATTATGAATATGCATTGGCCTCCGAAATACAACACATTATTTGAAAAATCATAATATAATACTTTTGTTCTTTTAATGATGATGAATATGTTCATTATTCTCTACAAAAGTCATGGGTTCCATTCAAGATAAACAACATAGTAATAATCTTTTCATAACATTTTTTTATACAATGAAATAACATATACTTAGTACATTATTCTTTTTTATATGGTGAAAAATATTTTCACATAGATATTTTTTAATTGTAGATGTACTATTATTGCTCATTGATATCTGTGGTTGGCATAATGTTATAGTTTTTATGTAAATATATATATATATATATATATATATATATATATAATTGTAATTAGGAGAGGGAGAAAGGGGTGGGGAAGAGATAGTGGGGAGAGAGAAAGGTTGGGTGGAAAGGAGGGAGGGAGAAAGGATGAGAGAAAGAGGGAGAAAGAGTGGCATGGAGGAGAGAGAGGAAGGGATGGTAAAAGATAGGGTGGGAGAGAGGGCAAGAGAGGAAGGGGGAGAGAGTAAAGGAGAGACAGAGAAAGAAAGGGAGAGAGAGGTGGGAGGAGATGTTGATTTTCTGAGCAGCATCGAGAGCCCTTCTCTTTGGAGAATGGGACCACCTGGTTCGGGACCACGGTGAAGATTCAACCCAGTGTTGAGTGACCATCCTGTTGAATGGTAGATATCTGGTCTCGGACCATGATATAAACCCAGATCTTCCCTGGGTAGACTCAACCTTGTGTTGAGTAGACATCTAATCCGGGACCACGATGTAGACTAGTCTGGGACTGGTAGACTCGGCTTAGTTCTGAGTAGCTATTCTCTGGGAGAATGAAGACACTGTAAGCCCTATATTGGGTCCGGCGATGTGTGTGGCACTTTGACCCTTGATATATGGGCTTGGTGTGCTTCTCCGAGGATTAGCTACCCTTGGTTTAGTTACCCTAGTACCAGGTCTGGGTGTCACACAGTGTGCGAGATAAAAGCATTAATAACTCTCTTGGTTTTTGATGATGTACTTTTGAAATAAAAAAAATGTACTACAGGTAATGACCACAGGGGCACTTGGTAAAAGGCAAAAGTCAAAAGTCAAAGAAAAAAATAAAAGTACCTTTTTGGTAATAGTGAAAGTGAAATTAAGAAAAGAATAAAAATATTATTATTTTTATCTTTCATAATCTTGTCCACCTAAAAGGACCACGGGTAAAAAACAAAATTAAAGGACTTCTTATAAAAGTCAGAGGAAAAAAAAAGTACATTTTTGGTAAAAGTGAAAGTGAAATTAGAAAAAGAATAAAAATATTATTATTTTTATTTTTCTTAATTAAAGGAGGACTTCTTATAAAAGTCAAAGGAAAAATAAAAGTACCTTTTTTTGGTAAAAGAGAAAGTGAAATTAGGGAAATAATAAAAATATTATTATTTTTATTTTTCCTAATTTTGTCTGCTTAGAGGTGAACAAAGGCTATAAAAGAAGATCAAGTCTTCTCATTTGTTACACACACTTTTGATCTCATAGTAGAAGAAGACTATCTTATGTTCAAACCCTCGGATAGGGTTTTATCAACAAAGTCCATCTTCAACATTCCATTTTTTTGGGAATATTTCAGCAGTTTGATATTTTTGGGTAGTTTTCAGACAGTCTGATATTTTCAAACAGTTTTCAGCAGTCTCATATTTTCATCTAGTTTTTAGATAGTCTGGTATTTTTGGGCTGTTTCCAGCAGGCTGATATTTTTTGGCAGTTTTCCAGCAGGCTGAAATTTTTGGGCAGTTTTCAAATAGTCTGATATTTTCAGGGAGTTTTCAGCAGTCTGATATTTTTAGGTAGTTTTTCAGTAGTCTAATATTTTCAGGCACGAGAGAGAAAATATCAGTTTTTCCGAGAAATCCCTAAATTGGTAATTTTCTGTAATTCTGGAAATTGTGGGTAAAATTATCAGTTTAACGTTTATTGATGAATTTTACATTTACTGTGGTCAAAATTCAGATCTGGATTTGAGGAACTTTTTGAAGAATTTCTTAAGCCATCTCATTTACGAGATGAGCTATTAATGCTTTTGGGGTTTTTTTCCTTTGAAGGTTTCCCTAGTGAAAAATATTGTGTCAATGTATGCTAATGTGCTGAATGTGTTTCTACTGCACTGCTGATCTATTTATGTTTATCTGCAAATTTATAAAGCTTATGCTAATGCTGAAAATTTAACATGGAATCAGAGCTTAGCATGTGAAAACACAGTAAAGGGATACTGTTGTTGTTTCTCACTAGATCTTGGACTAAGATTTGAAGATCTAACATTTGGATAAGTGACAGAGATGGCTATCATTGGTTTCAAACCAGAAGAGAAGCTCTCTGGTTCAGTAAACGTCAATTCTTGGAAGGCCAGGTTGATAGCCATTATTTATGAGAATGACTTGGATGACATTGTTCTTAATGTCACAGAAGAGCCAACTACAAATGCTGGTAGGCTTGCCTACAAGAGGAATAAAGGTAAGGCTAGAAGATTTATTTATGATTCTATCAAAGAAGAATTGATGCCTAAAATCACATCCTTGAATACTGCTAAAGAATGCTATGATACATTGGTAAACCTCTATGAAAAGAAGGCTCCCAGTTAAAAGAGAGTCTTAAAGAAGAGGCTATGAACTTTGAAGCTGAACAAATATGAAAGTGTTGGTTCCTTATTCACCAAGATAAAACATGTAAGAGATCAACTCCTTGCTATTGGTGTTACTATTGATGATGATGATCTTATACAAACAGTGGTTGATGGTCTCCCAAGCTCTTAGGAAACCTTCATGGCATCCATCTGTGGACGAGAAAATCAGCCAACCTTTGAAAGGATTTGGCATGATTACATACAAGAAGAAGCAAGGAACACTGACAAGGTAATCAAGCAGGATAACCTTGCACTTGCAGCAAAGACCAAGAAGTTTAGGAAGCCTTTCCCTCAACAGAAGAAGGGTAAGAAACCTCAGGGTAAGTTTTCTGACATGTCCAGGATTGAATGTTATACTTGTCACAAGTTTGGAAATTATGCTAGAGACTGTACGCAGAACAAGAAGAAAACCAAGAGAAGGTTTCAAGCATCTACTGCCGAAGCAGACGAAGAATAAGAGGAACAACCAAAGAAGAAGAAGAAAACCGAGGCTAATAAAACTGATGAGACTAAAAGAGAATACTATTTGATTTCTGCTCTAACTGGTTATTTCTTAGCTTGCTCCACTTCTTGGTTGGTGGACAGTGGTGCCTCCAGGAACATGACAGGTAATCGTGGTACCCTTACTAGTTACAGAAAGAAGAAGTTCACCACTTAGGTAGAACTTGGAGATGACTCCACTTACATGATTGAAAGAGTTGGCTCAACTTCAATTCAACTTGACTCAGGTACAGTTCTTCATATTGATGATATTCCTTATGTTCCTCGGTTAAAGAAGAATCTTTTATCTATTGCTGGTTTATAAGACAAGGGCCAGAGAGTCCTCTTTATGGACAAAAAGGTCTTTTTATGGGCAAAAGACATAGATCTAGACTCAGTAGTTTGGATTGGGGTTTGAGAGGGAGACCTCTACAAGGCCTCCAAAGCTTCCACTCATGCTTTGGTACATCACACAGTTGATCTTTGTGAACTTTGGCATAGAAGGTTTGGACACCTTCACTACTTAGCTCTCCCAGGATTGTAGAAGATGGTCACAGGTATGCTATAAGTTTCTCCAAAGCATGAAGGAATTTGCAAAGGATGTGCTCTAGGTAAGAACACTAAGAAATCCTTTCCCAGAAGCAAGAGTAGATCTAAAGGCATTTTGGATTTGATTCATTCTGACATTTGTGGGCCCATGTCTTCACCCTCCTTGAGTGGGTGTTTATATTATGTCTTGTTTATTGATGACTACTCTCAAAATTATTGGATTTACTTCCTTAAGGCCAAGAGTGAAACCTTTGACAAGTTCAAAGAGTTCAAGACACTGATTGAAAATTAGACTGGAAGGAACATCCGCATATTGAGATTAGATAACAAAGATGAGTATGAATCTAATGAGTATGATGATTTTTATCGAGAGGAAGGAATCAAGAAAGAGCTGATAGCGCCTTACAACCCCTAGTAGAATGGGGTGGCAGAAAGGAAGAATAGAACAATATGTGAGGCTGCTAAAGCCATGATCACTGATATAGATCTTCCTTTGTATTTATGGGCTGAAGCTACCGAAACTACAGTGTACATCCACAACAAAATCCCTCATGCTATCTTGGGTGAGAAGACTCCAGAAGAAGTCTTCACTAAGAAGAAACCTACAGTTGATCACATGAGGATATTTAGCACTCCTATGTATGTTCATGTGCCAAAAGAAAAGACGACCAAGCTGGAGCCTTCTTGTAAGAAAGGCTTATTTGTTGGGTACAGTGATTGCTCGAAGGCTTATCAAGTATATATACCTAGACAGAGGTACATTGAGGTCAACAGAGATGTGATCTTCCATGAGGAATTAGTGTCTCATAAAACACTAGAGCTTTCACCGAAAGATGCAATTCCTCCACTTGAGTTTCCAGATTCAGAAATTTAGAGGGAGGAAGAGTTTGATGATCAAAATCTATATGTTCCTGAGAACATTGAAATTCCACTAGAAGAACTACTTGAAGTTCCTTCTTCCAAAAGGAGACCTGCTTGGTACCAAGAAATGGTACAAGAAGGCGAGAAGCATAAAGCTCCTATAGGGACTTTCAGAGAAAGCATAATACCACAGAAGTACTCCATTCTTATGACTCAGTTTATCAGTTCAAGACCTTCATCATACGAAGAAGCAGCAAGTAAACAGGTATGGGTTGCTGCCATGATTGAAGAGCATAAGTCAATCATGAAGAATGATGTTTGGAAAGTTGTTCCCATACCTATAGGAAAGTTAGTAGTGACTTCTAGATGGCTTTATAAGATCAAGCATGCTGCAGATGGCATTGTGGAGAAGTATAAAGCCAGATTTGTAGCTCATGGATTCACTCAGAAAGAATGCATTGACTATGATGAGACATTTGCACCTATTTCCAGGTACACTACCATCAAAACTATTATCTCACTTGCTGCAGTATTCGGATGGAAGTTACATCAGATGGATGTAAAGACAACTTTTCTCAATGGTAAGATTGAGGAAGAGGTTTATATTGAACAAACTGAAGGATTTGTTAATCATGGAAAGAATACCCATATATGTAAAGTGAATAAATCCTTGTATGGACTAAAACAGGCTTCGAGAGTCTGGTATGCCATGATGGATGGATTTCTCCATAGCTTGGGGTTATACAAAAGTACAACTGATTCTAACTTGTACTTTAAAGTTGTTCATAATCATGTCTTGATACTTGTTATATATGTAGATGACTTGTTTCTTACAGGTGATGAACAGTTGATAGACCAGTGTAAGAGGGAGCTTACCTCTAAATTCGAGATGAAAGATCTCAGAATGATGCATTACTTCCTTGGCTTAGAAGTCTAGCAAAATCCAAGTGAGATCTTCCTGACATAAGGAAAGTATTCAATGGATATCTTGCAGGTATTTGGGATGCAGGATTGGAATTCCATGAGCGTACCAATGACTACCAACTTGACAAAGTTACTGGACTTAGCCTCTAGTTCACAGAATGTGGACTCTACTCTATATAGACAGCTTATTGGTTCCCTGATGTATCTCATGCATACGAGACTAGGCATCTGCTACACAGTGAATGCATTGAGTTAGTTCATGTCAGATCCAAAGCACATACACTTGGTAGCTTCCAAACATGTACTCAAATATGTCTGAGGGACTATCACTTATGGGCTCAAGTATACTTCTAGAAATGGAGTATTGTTATCTGGATATTCAGATTCAAATTGGGCTGGAAGTGCAATCGACAGAAAAAGTGCCTCTAGTTATTGCTTCAGTATGGGATCAATAATGATCTCTTGGTCCAGCAGGAAGCAGGGTTCCATAGCTCGAAGTACAGCTAAGGCAGAGTATATTGCTGCAAGCATTGCCTGGAAGGAAGCATTTTGGCTCAGAAACTTGTTATCTGATCTATTCGAGGGAAAGCTTGAATCAACAATTATCCATTGCGATAATCAGAGTTACATAAAGCTTTCATAGAATCCAGTGTTTCATGACAAATCGAAACACATTGAAATGAGGTATCATTTCATCAGAGACTTAGTGCAGAGAGGTGCTCTGAAGTTGCAGTACATTCGCACAGATGAACAGATTGCATATATCTTGACCAAGCCTCTAATAGCATCAAAGTTTCTTTACTTTCATGACAAGCTTTGTATGGAAGAGAATGCCCCTTTTGCTAAGAGGGAGTGTTGATTTTATGAGCAACATCAAGATTCCTTCTCTTCGGAGAATGGGACCACCTCGTCTGGGACCACGGTGAAGATTCAACCTAGTGTTGAGTGACCATTCTGTTAAATCGTAGATATCTAGTCTGGGACCATGATATAAACCCAAATATTCCCTGGGTAGACTCAACCTTGTGTTGACTACACATCTGGTTCGGGACCACGATGTAGACCAGTCTAGGACTGGTAGACTTAGCTTAGTTCTGAGTAGCCATTCTCTAGGAGAATGAAGACACTCTAAATCCTAGACTGGGTCTGGACATCTATGTGGCACTTTGATCCTTGATCTATGGGCTTGGTGTGCTTCTCCAAGAATTAGCTACTCTTGGTTAAGTTACCCTAGTACCAAATCTAGGTGTCACACAATGTGCGAGATAAAAGCATTAATAACTCTCTTGGTTTATGATGATGTACTTTTGAAATAAAAAAAGGTGCCACAGGTAATGACCACAGGGGCACTTGGTAAAACGCAAAAGTCAAAAGTCAAAGAAAAAAAAAGTACCTTTTTGGTAATACTGAAAGTGAAATTAGGAAAAGAATAAAAATATTATTATTTTTATCTTTCCTAGTCTTGTCCACCTAAAAGGACCACAGGTGGAAAACAAAATAAAAGGACTTCTTATAAAAGTCAGAAAAAAATAAAAGTACCTTTTTGGTAAAACTGTAAGTGAAATTAGGAAAAGAATAAAAATATTATTATTTTTATTTTTCTTAATTAAAGAAGGACTTCTTATAAATTTCAAAGGAAAAATAAAAGTACATTTTTTTTGGTAAAAGTGAAAGTGAAATTAGGGAAAGAATAAAAATATTATTATTTTTTTTTTCCTAATTTTGTCCAATTAGACGTGAACAAAGGCTATAAAAGAAGATCAAGCCTTCTCATTTGTTACACTCACTTTTGCTCTCACACGAGAAGAAGACTATCTTATGTTCAAACCCTCAGATAGGGTTTTATCAGTAAAGTCGATCTTCAGCATTTTTGCACAGCTATCTTCAGCATTCCATTTTTTGGGTAGATTTCAGCAGTCTGATATTTTTGGGCCGTTTTCAGACAGTCTGATATTTTCAGGCAGTTTTCAGCAATTTGATATTTTCAGGCAGTTTTCAGATAGCCTAATATTTTTGGGTAGTTTTCAACAGGTTGATTTTTTTGGGCAGTTTTTAAACAGTCTAATATTTTTAGTGAGATTTCAGTAGTCTGATATTTTTAGGCAGTTTTCAGTAGTTTGATATTTTCAGGCAGTTTTTAACAGTCTCATATTTTCAGGCACGAGAGAGAAAATCTCAGTTTTTCTGAGGAAACCCTAAATTGGTAATTTTCTATAATTCTGGAAATTGTGGGTAAAATTATCAGTTTAATTTTTACTGATGAATTTTACAGTTACTGTGGTCAAAATCCAGATCTGGATTTGAGGAACTTTTTGAAGAATTTCTTAATCCATCTCATTTATGAGATGAGCTATTAATACTTTTGGGGGTTTTGTCCTTTGAAGGTTTCCCCAGTGAAAAATATTGTGTCAATGTATGCTAATGTACTGAATGTGTTTCTACTACACTGCTGATCTATTTATGTTTATTTGCAAATTTATAAAGCTTATGCTAATGCTGAAAATTTAACATGGAATCAGAGCTTAGCATTTGAAAAAAAAGTAAATGGATATTGCTGTTGTTTCTCACTATATCTTGGACTAAGATTTGTAGATCTAACATTTGGATAAGTGACAGAGATGGATACCATTGGTTTCAAACCAAAAGAGAAGCTCTCTGGTTCAGCAAACTTCAATTCCTAGAAGGCCAGCTTGATAGCCATTATTTATGAGAATGACTTGGATGACATTGTTCTTAATGTCACAAAAGAGCCAACTACAAATTCCGGTAGTCTTGCCTACAAGAGGAAGCAAGGTAAGGCTATAAGATTTATTTATGATTCTTTCAAAGAAGAATTGATGCCTAACATCACATCCTTGAAGACTACTAAAGAATTCTCTGATACATTGGTAAACCTCTATGAAAAGAAGTCTCCCAGTTAAAAGAGAGTCTTAGAGAAGAGGCTACGAACTTTGAAGCTGAACAAAGATGAAAGTGTTGGTTCCTTCTTCACCAAGATCAAACAGGTAAGAGATCAACTCCTTTCTATTGGTTTTACTGTTGATGATGATGATCTTGTACAATTAGTGGTTGATGGTCTCCCAAGCTCTTGGGATACCTTCAATCATGAAGAATGACATTTGGAAAGTTGTTCCCAGACCTAGAGGAAAGTTAGTAGTGACTTCTAGCTGGATTTATAAGATCAAGCATGCTGCAAATGGTAGTGTCGAGAAGTATAAATCCAAATTCATAGCTCATGGCTTCACTGAGAAAGAAGGAATTGACTATCATGAGACATTTGCACCTGTTGAAAGGTCCACTACCATCAGAACTATCATCTCACTTGCTGCAGTATTCAGATGGAAGTTACATTAGATGGATGTAAAGACAGCCTTTCTCAATGGTAAGATTGAGGAAGAGGTTTATATTGAACAACTTGAAGGATTTTTTATTCATGGAAAGAAGACCCATGTATGTAAAGTGAAAAAATCTTTGTATAGACTAAAATAGGCTCCGAGAGTCTGGTATGCTAGGATGGATGGATTTCTCCATAGCTTGGGGTTCTCCAAAAGTACAACTGATTCTAACTTGTACTTTGAAGTTGTTCATAATCATGTCTTGACACTTGTTCTATATGTATATGACTTGTTTCTTACAGGTGATGAACAGCTGATAGACCAATGTCAAAGGGAGCTTACCTATAAATTCGAGATGAAAGATCTCAAAATGATGCATTACTTCCTTAGCTTAGAATTCTGGAAAAATCCAAGTGAGATATTCCTGAAACAAGGAAATTATGCAATGAATATCTTATAGAGATTTGGGATGCAAGACTGCAAGTCCATTAGCATACCAATGACTACCAACTTGACAAATTTGTTGGACTCATCGTCTAGTTCACAAAATGTGGACTCTACTCTATATAGACAGCTCATTGGTTCCCTGATGTATCTCGTGAATATGAGACCAGGCATCTGCTACATAGTGAATGCACTGAGTCGGTTCATGTCAAATCCAAAGCACATACACTTGGTAGCCGCCAAACATGTACTCAAATATGTGCAAGGGACTATCACTTATGGGCTCAAGTATAATTCGAGTAGTGGAGTATTGTTATCTAGATATTCATATTTAGATTGGGCTGGCAATGCAGTCGACCGAAAAAGTACCTCTTGGTCCAGCAAGAAGCAGGGTTCCATAGCTCAAAGTATAGCTGAGGCAGAGTGAATTGCTGCAAGTGATGGTTGCAAGGAAGCAGTTTGGCTCAGAAAGTTGTTATCTGATCTGTTTGAGGGAAAGATTGACTCAACGATCATCCATTGCGATAATCAGAGTTGATTAATCTTTCAGAGAATCCAGTGTTTCATCATAGATCAAAACACATTGAAATGAAGTATCATTTCATCAGAGACCTAGTGTGGAGAGGTGCTGTGAAGTTGCAGTACATTCACACAGATGAACAGATTGCAAATATCTTGACCAAACCTCTAACAGCATCAAATTTCATATACTTTCATGACAAGCTTTGTATGGTAGAAAATGTTTCTCTTGCTAAGAGGGAGTGTTGATTTTCTGAGCAGCATCAAGAGCCCTTCTCTTCAGAGAATGGGACCACCTAGTCCGGGACCACAGTGAAAACTCAACCTAGTGTTGAGTGACCATTCTGTTGAATAATAGATATCTAGTTTGGGACCATGATATAAACCCAGATATTCCCTGGGTAGACTCAACCTTGTGTTGAGTAGACATCTGGTCTGGGACCACGATGTAGACTAGTCTGGGACTGGTAGACTCAGCTTTGTTCTGAGTAGCCATTCCCTTAGAGAAAGAAGACAGTGCAAGCCCTAGACTGGGTCCGGGCATGTGTGTGGCACTTTGACCCTTGATCTATGGGCTTGGTATGCTTCTCCAAAGATTATCTACCCTTGGTTAAGTTACCCTAGCATCAGATCTAGGTGTTACACAGTGTGTGAGATAAAAGCATTAATAACTCTCTTGGTTTATGATGATGTACTTTTGAAATAAAAAAAAGGTACCACGGGTAATGACCACACAGGCACTTGGTAAAAGGAAAAAGGCAAAAGTCAAAGAAAAATAAATAAAAGTACCTTTTGGGTAATAATGAAAGTGAAATTAGGAAAAGAATAAAAATATTATTACTTTTATCTTTCCTAATCTTTTCCACCTAAAAGGACCACGCGTGGAAAGCAAAATTAAAGGACTTCTTATAAAAGTCAAAGGAAAAAAATAAAAGTACCTTTTTGGTAAAAGTGAAAGTGAAATTACAAAAAGAATAAAAATATTATTATTTTTATTTTTCCTAATTAAATAAGGACTTCTTATAAAAGTCAAAGGAAAAATAAAAGTACCTTTTTTTGGTAAAAGTTAAAGTGAAATTAGGGAAAGAATAAAAATATTTTTATTTATATTTTTCTTATTCTTCTCCACTTACATGTGAACAAAGTCTATAAAAGAAGATCAAGCATTCTCATTTGTTACAGACACTTTTTCTCTCACAAAAGAAAAAGACTATCTTATGTTCAAACCCTCAGCTAGGGTTTTATCAGCAAAGTCCATCTTCAGCATTTTTGCACAACTATCTTTAGCATTGCATTTTTTGGGCAGATTACAGCAGTCTGATATTTTTGTGCAGTTTTCAGACAGTCTGATATTTTCAGGTAGTTTTTAGCAGTCTGATATTTTCAGGCAGTTTTTAGACAGTCTCATATTTTCGGGCATTTTTCAACAGGATGATATTTTTGGACAGTTTTCCTTCAGTCAGATATTTTCAGGAAGTTTTCAACACTCTGATATTTTCAGGAAGTTTTCAACAGTCTGATATTTTCAAGTAAGAGAGAGAAAATTTCAGTTTTTCTGAGAAAGCCCTAAATTGGTAATTTTCTGTAATTCTGGAAATTATTGGTAAAATTATCAGTTTAATTTTTACTAATGAATTTTAGAGTTACTGTGGTCAAAATCCAGATCTGGATTTGAGGAACTTTTTGAAGAATTTGTTAAGCCATCTCATTTACAAGATGAGCTATTAATGCTTTTGGAGTTTTTGTCCTTTGAAGGTTTCCCCAGTGAAAAATATTGTGTCCATGTGTGCTAATGTGCTAAATGTGTTTCTAGTGCACTGCTGATCTATTTATGTTTATCTGTAAATTTATAAAGTTTATGCTAATGCTGAAAATTTAACAGGAGAGGGAGAGAGGGAGACAAAAAGGGAAATAGGGGGAGGGGGATTGAGAACGGGGTTGAGAAAAAGGGGAGCAAGGAGAGAGGGGTAGAGAGAGTGTGTGAGAGAGGGAGAGAGGGAGAGAGAGGGAGGAATATTA